>ML803797.1:70537-82528 GCA_009831015.1 Picea engelmannii | reverse complement strand
TCTTCTCCTTCCTTTGCAAGGAAGTGATAGGGTGAGCTATCTTTGAGAATTTGGCTAGAAAGCTTCTATAGTAGCCTGCCAGAACCATAAAAGATCTAACTTCCACCACATTCCTTGGTGCTGACCATTCTCGAATGGCCTCAACCTTTTCAGGATCCACAAAAATCCCTTCCTTTGATATAATGTGCCCCAAGTAATGAATCTGCCTTTGGTAAAATGAGCACTTGCTCAGTTTTGCATACAACTGGTGTTCTCTCAACACCTGTAGCACCATTCTTAGGTGTTGTTCATGTTCTTCCTTTGTCTTGGAATAAAACAAGATATCGTCCAGGAAGACTATGACAAACTTGTCCAAATAATCTCTGAACACTTCATTCATTAAGGACATGAAAACAACAGGTGCATTTGTCAGTCCAAACGACACCACTGTGAATTCATAATGACCATACCTTTTTCTAAAGGAGGTCTTGCTAATGTCCTCATCATTTATTCTCACTTGGTGGTATCCAGATTTGAGATCTATTTTTGAAAATATTTTCACATCCTTCAACTGATCAAAAAGATCATCAATCCTTGGCAGAGGATACTTGTTCTTGACAGTGACCTTATTCAACTATCGGAAATCAATGCACAGTCTCAATGTACCATCTTTATTCTTCATGAATAGGACTGGGGCTCCCCAAGGTGACATGCTGGGGTGAATGTATCCCTTCTTTAGTAGCTCTTCGGGCTGCAATTACAACTCTTTCAGCTCTGGCGTACTCATTCTATAAGGCTCCTTCGAAACTGGAGCTGCTCCAAGCATCAAATTTATAGAAAAATCGATGTCCCTCTTCGAAGGTAGTCCAGGTACCTCCTGAAATACATCCTTGAATTCTTTGAGTACCTTGTGATCTTCCAGATTCGAGACTACATATCGGGATTCTTCTTCCACCCGAGCTGCATATAATTGACAGCCTTTCTGGTAACATTTCTTCAGCTGCATGGCTGATATTTCCCTAACAACCACAGCTCTAGGAATTCCTTGGACTGTTACCGGATTTCCCTCTTCGTTCAGGCAGGTAAACCTCTTGTTACGATAATCCATAAGGGCATGGTGCTAGTCCAACCAGTCCATCCCAATTAAGAAATTGTATGAGCCTAAAGGAAAAATGTTCAATTCAGCCTTAGTGCTCACTCCTTTCATGTCCACTGAACAGGACTTAACCAATTCAGTGACCTTCATCTTGGTCCCTGTGGCCAACTTCACTAACCAAGACTTTTCATGTTTTCTTCTTGTTAGATGCAAACTTTCCACCACTCTAGGATCTACATAACTATGTCTAGCCCCTGAATCAATTAAAATAACAAGTGGTCGGTTGTTGATCATACCTTCCACTTCAATCATGTGTGATTGAAATTTTTCTTGTTTGTTGTCCAGGGCTGCATATATCCTCGACATTCTGCTTCCCATATCCTCCACTGTTTTAGCTTGCTGAACAATATGAACAGTTCTTGCTTTGTCTTTTCTGTGGGGGCAGTCTTTGTACCTATGATTCCCTTTACAGCCCCAACACTCCATAGGTGGAGACCTTGGCATCTGCTCACTCCCTTCAACTTTCCTAGGGTCTCTAAAAGATGACTGTCCCCAAGGGTTGTTCTTGAAAAAGGGTGCTTGTTTCCCTTCTGCCTCTGTTCTTTCTTAAACCTCTTCTGGTCATCCCAAGCCTTCTGAAAGGTAGGCTTTTCTCTTTGTTGTTCGTATAAGCATTTATCCCTTCTTATTGTTTCTTCCATAGTCTTAGGATCATCATATTGAATCTTGTCACCAATGGAATGTGGTAGTCCACTCAGATACCTCTGAATTTTAACAGCCTCATCTTTGATGAATGGAAGATACTTCAGTAGTTCCAGAAAACTTCATTCATACTCATCAATGGTCATACTGCCCAACTTGAGTTCGAAGAACTCCTTCATCTTTCTGTCATAGTATCTTTTGGTCAGGTATTTCTTCTCAAAATACCTCTTAAAATCCTTCCACGTGACCTCTTTCTCTCTAATGTGTTGCACCTGCACCAACTGATCCCACCACATGGATGATTTTACTTTCAGCTGGTACATTGCAATTCTTCCTTCTGTATGGGCAGAATAATTCTCTAGTTGGAAGTATTTCTTTATACCCAACAACCATATTTCGGCATCTTCTTCCTTCTTATGTTCACCATCAAATGTAGGCAGTTTAATCTTGTTGATTTCCCCTTTCAATTCATCCCTTCTAGATTTTCGGTGCTTTCTGGTAGGAGATGAGCTTGAACTACTGCGTGTTCCCCTACTGGAATGTCTTTGGGAGCGACTAAGATGTCGGCTACCACTCCTCGACCTCCTTTTCCTCTCGGGAGTACGAACGCTTCTTGATATCCTTCTTCTCCCAGGGGTTATGCGACTCTTCGTCTTACTTGAGTCTCTTCCCTTCTCGAGTTTCCTCTCTATTCTTTCCAGGCTCTTCAAAAATTTTAAGTTTAATACACCCTGCCGATCCCTGACTTTCATGATCTTTCGGCTATCAGCTCGGCGAGCCTGGGCCTCTCTTTGCAATCCTTCAATGATTTTCATTATGTGTCCCTCCTTATCCTTTTCTTTTCCATGCCCATTGGAGTTTGATCCTTCCACTCCCATATTGAAATCCTTTCCTTCCTGTTCGTCTCCTATTTTGGAGGAAATCTGCACCTTTTCCCATTCCATACTCGACGTTGGTTAATTGGAATCCTGACCCTTGTTGAACTCTGCACATGCACTGTGAAATTTAATTTCAATTTTGTCAGGCCATTAAAGCCTCATGAAAAATCCACAACATTTATATGCCAATACGAACAAGAACAAAAGACATTTCGATTCAAATAAGTTTTCTGAGTTCTCATTCGGCTCTGCAATTTTTGGGTCTTCGAAACTTTCATTTTTAGCATTTCGGGACTTTCGGGTTTTCAGTCCATGAGGCTTTCAGACTTTCTTTCCTTTCCAACCCCCGACTTCCGAATTTCTGATTTACTTTACCCTCTGGGCCCACATAGCACAGTGGTCACCCACAACCACGGTGGCACATGGCACGTTCATGAGGGTCCACATAGCTTTTAATGACATCATTGGGTCCCAACACTCTCTCTTTTCTTCTCAACCCACTGGCATGTGGTACATCTCCATGTGTCCATGTCCATTCCTAGTAAAATCCAACAGTCAGATATTTCTCAGATCTACGGCACAAATCCTTTCGGCGTTTCGGGGTTTCGGGCATCGGAAGTTCATGCATCCAAACATCTTGAACTTCCATTTGCCGAAATACTGAAATCACTATCTATTTAACTACTTGATCCAACAGTCAAGTTCTTCTCCCCATGATCTACGGTGTAGGTTGTTTCGGGATTTTGGGGTTTTGGGTTTCGGAGCTGTTCACCTCTCCTCACTTCCCATCTCCCAAAACGTCGATTTATTCCTGGAAAATTAATGGTTCAGATCTCTCTTAGATCAACGGTTATGATCCAATCATGAATTCATGTTTTGTGAATTCTCACAAACTCACCCTTTGTCCATTTCAAGTTACGAATCAGTGAAAGGTTGATCACTTCCCACGCGTTCTTTCTGATGGACGGTCCTGACTAATTCAGGATTTTGCGTATCACGATTTCCACACTCCTGTGCAATTCCAAAGGTCTTAAAACCCCGTGCACACTTTCCATATCTGACGATCATGAGGGTTCACCTTCCCTCCCAAATAGATCCTAAAGTTCCAACACTTCTGGTGTGGAGTCCTCTCTCCCTATGGACTTATACCACACTGGCTGCGGTTTCATAATGTCGCTATACCTCCTAAGCTTAAAAAAAAACTCATCAAGTAACTCCTTGACACTTTGGAGCAAACCAGGGTCCAAAATTGGCCTTCCATATCCAATTTCCCCTCGCATTCTTGGTCCAAAGACTACTCCACTGGCCCATCTAGACTCAGTGTCGAAACCTTGGCTCTGATACCAAACTGTAGCGCACCTTTTCAGCTACCATGGCTTAATCGCTCTTAAAAAGAAACTTTAATACCACTCGGTACATAACTCATACAGGTATTATAAATCCCATGCATTTAAACAAATAAACACATTCTACACAGAGTATTCATATGAGTTACTACCATAATTAACAATCAATAGTGTTTCATACTAATTCATATATAGAGTGGAAATCATGATAACATAAACAGTAGAGTCATGCAAAACATGATTAAACATAATCATATACTTATCTTTTAACAGTGGTAGAATCCACCAACCCAGTGCAGGCCTTCCACAAACCTCCTAGACTTAGACCACATTGTTCATCAACTCAGTAGTGGGTCACCCCCGAGCTGGGACTAAGCTCCACCCCGAGACAAGGAATCCTAGGTTAGGCTGAGGTTACAAGGAAAACAACACATAGCCACAGGAAGGAATTCTCTCCTAGGAACCACCCACACTTACTGCCCACAGTCCCTCATTCCCCACATGCCTGTTCCAACCTAGGAGGATACACCTTCTCTTTCACCTGGACAGTCCTTCAGCTTCTAACCTCCCTTGCCTTGGGTTACAGCAACAGGCCGGACCAGAAGTCTCTGGACTCTGTGGTAGCTACAGGGTTCCTTCTAGGATTTCTCTCCTTCCTCTGTGCACTCTCTCACCTGGAGAGAATCGCTCACAGGTCTATAAACTTCCCACGCAATCCAGCACTGCGTGGCCACACAACCAATGAAAAAAATAGGCACGTCTTTTTCCATGGGCTCAGCAATGGAAAAATGGCTCAGGGTCACATTGTCAAGACAGAAATCTCATGTACATGCTCGATCCCGAGTAGTGGATGCACACAGATTCTCCAGACACAACATGGGATTTTCCCCCCATTCAAACAGAGGTGAAACCGGCTCTTTCAGAATTGATCCCAGTTTTCTCGGTTCAACACGAAGCTATACATGGGTTTTTCAATTCATAAGATGTACGAGGTTTTTCTGCAGAGTTCAGGTCATTCATACTGCTCAGAGCCCCTACACCCTCAGGCAGTCCCCTCGAATCTGAGGGAGAGTCCCCCCCTTCACGATCCACCCAAACTATTTTATTTGCATGCACCAGGGTCGACACTTGTCGCCCTCGAAACTGCATGCATTCCACCAACACGCATCACCTTCCCTTGGTCAGGAACTTTGGAATAATAATATAAATGGGACATGTTCTTTTGGAATAATAATAAAATATTATTCCTAGTCTTAAGCCCCTTTTCCCACCTTCCAGCCCCTAATCCCTTGCCTTCTCTATGGAAGCTCAGTCCCCCTTCACTCATTCATTATGGTCGGTTTGCACCTGGCGGTGTTTACAATTTTATTAATGTTTTTGTATATATACAAGTACAAAATCAGGCCCTGGGCCTCCAACCCTTAGGCTCTCTGGCCTAACAATCACATAAGCCCACTGACTTATACAAACTTGGCTCACCAGCCTATAACACATATTTACAATTCGTTTCATACATCAGATTTACAACTGGGCTCGGCCTTGGGGACATTACAAACACATTATCTCACATTGAATATATCGAGAATAAATGGAGAATTGTTGGTAGGTGGAGTGCTCAACTATACAACCTTATTTGAGGAAACATCTACTATTGAAGCCCTGGTGGATGGCGTAGATGGAAATGGTGGTGAGGGTGGCTGGCGTACGTGTGCATCCATTGTGGATGGATGCGATGGAAGAGGTGGTGAGAGTGGGTGGCCTATAGATGGAGAAACCGATGATGCATGGAATATGAAATATGGTTGGGGTGGGTGGCGATGAATCCCCATGGGTTGTACAAGTTATGGCATAGCCTTTGGCCTAGAAATAGGTAACCCAATAGTTGTGGCAGGGTGTGTAAGGTACTGGGTCTATTATATTAGAGAAAATGAGAAATAATGAAGAGAATAACACCGAGATAGCAACAACATATGGAAATATTGCAGATATACCAACGAAACAACAAATTATATGGAACCACAACACCAGAATTATACCTTTACTGATAGGAAATAATGTTCACTTGCCTCATTGAGGGGGAAACCTCCAACAAAGAAGATCTCTATTACAATAATTATTCAAGACAAAACTTCTCATACCCTCTACTCCTATTTATACTAAATATATCTATCCAAAAGGACAATCTAGAGGAAGATCCTTCTAGAAGTGAAAGATTCTATTAGGTCTTCTTATATCTGACTTATTCCTCCTTATTGCTAGCTTTATTAATATTGACCTTTATTACATGGAAATATATTATTCTACCCACTTTAGGGATTAGGGAGGTTAGGTTCCTAACATGTCATCCCCCTTAAAATCAACATTGTCCTCAAGGTTGGAGATGAGGAAATTGTTGTAGAATAGTAGCTGGCTTCGAGGTGGAATCTTCTAGAGTTGTATATTTCCACTAGACTAACAATTCCTTGATGGTACACTGATGAAGAGGATGCTCACACTGGTCCAAAACTGCTTGTGGATGCAACTAGATGGATCCTTCTTCATCTAACTCAGGAAGGTTGGTTTGAGTTTAGCACTTAGTTCCAATCACCTTCTTTAAAAATGAGACATGAAAAATAGGATGGAGCATAGAATGACTGGGAAAAGCTAATTGATAGGCCACATTTACCTCATGCTTGAGAACTGTATAAGGACCATAAAATTTGGGTGCCAGTTTTTGACAATGTTCAACCTTGATTGAATTTTGCTTATAAGGTTGCAGTCAAAGAAATACCTGGTCTCCTTCAACAAATTGATGTTCTGAGTGACTTTGATCTGCTTCTTTCTTCATGCGATTATGAACAATGACCTAATTCTCTTTGAGAGTATGGAGTATAACCTCTTGAACTGTAACCATTTGGTCAACCACCTGGACCTTCGAGACACCTAGCATGTAGGAGATAACGAAAGGTGGATTTTGTACATATACTGTTTCAAAAGGAGTCATGCGAGTAGTTGTATGGTAAGAAGTGTTGTACCACCATTCAACTAATGGTAACCATTGATCCCATTGATTTTTCCTTTCAGAGGAAAAACATCTCAAAAATGTCTCCAAACACTTGTTGACAACTTCAGTTTGACCATTAGTACAGGGATGATAGGCAGTGCTAATATGCAATTGGGTGCCCTGTAGCCTAAATAGTTCTTTCCAAAAATTGCTGGTGAAAGTGGGATCTCAATCTGAAACAATAGTATGAGGCATGCTATGAAGCTTGAAGACACGATCCATGAAAAATTGAGCCACAATGATGCGGTAAATGGGTTTTGAAGAGCACATAAATAAGCATACTTGGAAATATGATCAATAACCATCGTGATGGCTGGCTTATTTCCTGATTTAGGTAACCGCACAATAAAATACATAGATATGTCCCTCCAAATAGTGGGTGAAATCGAAAGAGGTTGTAGTGTTATAGGAGATTTGATTGTTTCACCCTCATTGCATTGACAAACATTACATTCTTCCACAAAAGAACAAATGTCCTTTTTCATACCATCCCAGAAAAAAGAATCTTTGACTTGATCATAGGTTTTGGTAAACCATGAGTGCTCATTTGTGGGTGTAGCATGAAGCTCATAAATCATCATGGATTTAAGTTGTCACTGTTTACTTAAATACAAACGACCTTTTTAGTGAAGCTCATCATCGTTCCAAGAGTACTCTAGTGAAACTGTAGAGTTGGCTTGCAACTGTTGGATCAGATGCAAAATTTTAGGATATTGGAGCCATTCCTAGCAAACATCTTGGAGCCAATATGGTACAATGAAGGAGAGGGACAAAAGGGACCCTTCATCTTCATATTTTCATGAAAAAACATAAGAAACCACATTTTATTTTCTATTTTTGTAAATGATCTCATAATCATATCCAAAGAGCTTAGTCACCCATTTTTGTTTCTCTGGGGAGGAAGGTCATTACTCAAGAAAATATTTGAGTCTTTGATGATCTATCTTAATTTGGAATATTTTCCCCAAGAGATAAGGGCGTTAGAGATCCACGACATGAAAAATAGCCAACATTTCCTTTTCAAGATTGATTGACCCAAATGGCATTCTGACAATTTTTTCCTAGTAAAGGCCAAAGCTTTTCCCTCTTGCATAAGGACCGTTTCAATTCCTCTCCTAGAGGCGTGACATTATAGGACAAAGGTATTTATGAAATAAAGAAGGGCCAAGACTAGAGTAGTGCACATAGTCACCTTCAATGTTTGAAAGGCCTAATCAACTGCAAGAGTCCAAGTGAAAGAATTCTTTTTAAGAAGAGAAGTGAGAGTCACCACAATATTTCCATAATTTTGAACAAACTTGCGATAATATCCTCTTAAACCCATAAAACCATGCAAGCTTTTGATAGTCTTGGGGTGAGGCCAATCTTGCATTGCTTCAATATTCTTAGGATCCACCTGGACACTAGCCTTTCCAACAATATGACCCAAGTACTCGACTTTTGAGGTGCCAAAGGCACATTTAGAGTATTTGAGGAAAATTTGGTGCTGAGAGTGTAGATGGAGAACTTTATCCACATGGGAAATATGGGATTTCCAAGTTTTACTATAGATGAGAATATCATCAAAGAAAACTAAGAAAAAATGAAGGAGAAAAGGATGGAAGACATGATTCATGAGGCTTTGGAAGGTGGAGGGGGCATTAAATAGGCCAAAGGGCATGACCAAGAAGTCATAGCGACCCTCATGAGTTTGAAAGGTAGTCTTGGGGATTCCATATTCTTGCATACATATCTGGTGGTAGAAAAAACATAGATCAAGTTTAGTGAAGTACTGAGCACCATTCAACTCATCCAAGATATCATCAATGACAAGAATGGGAAACTTTTCCTTGATGCTGAGTTTATTGTGTTGGAAATGTTTAACAGGTAGCATATGCTTGTCATTGATGGAAAGTACAGCAATGAAGATGGCATGAGTACAGAAAGAATGTAACAGACGAGTACCAGAAGTATTTTGGGAAGACGTTGTAGAGCAACCTCGATAAGATAAGAAGAGATAGTGCAGAGGATGTTTGGTATGTTTTACAGGCAGCGTAAGCTTGTCATTGATGGCAAGTATAGCAATAATGATGGCTTGAGTACATCAGCAATGATCAATAGGCAAATGGAAGATAAGTCCAGGAAGATCGAATGATCGAAGGCAACGCAATGTTGATCAGGCATGATGAAGTCCCGTAAAGTTTGTGAAGAATTTCTGATCGGTGGATCCCATCCAAAATTCCCTACAGAATGAGGGCTGTCAGATATGAATATAGACAAGAAGAGCGTGCTAAAGAGGAGGATAGATCTCAGGCATTAGATCTGAGCGCAAGGTCCGACCACCGTTGGATCAAGGAGAACCTGCACATTCTTTAAAGTGCAAGGAGTAGCGGGCTCACAAAATCTCGCAAGAAGGAGGACCGTCCATCTTCAGGAAGGACACGTGGACACAGATCAAACATTTCGCTAATTGGAAAGTCAAAGGAATGAAATGCGATACCGCGATATAATCTCGACCGTTGGATCGAGGATAAATATGGACCGTTGATCAGACACAATGAAGGATCTTGGAGTTGCGAAATCACGATAAAATCTTGACCGTTGATCCAAGAGGGACACGTGGGGAAAGATCGTCATTTCTCTGACTGGAGAGTCAAAGGAACGGGGTTCCCTAACCTCGTGAAATCGCGACTTAATCTGAGCTGTCAGACCAAGGTTTGATCTGGACAGTTTATCCCAGTCCATTTTGGAGTTTCAGAAATCAAGAGATGGAGAAGTCAGAGATTCTCAACATTAGGAGTCTCAAAGTGCCGAAATGTGAAATCCCGAAACAAGACACGCTAGCAAACCTAAGAACACATGGCACAACCAGGTAATGACAAGTGTCAGACTGATTTAGCATTCCAAGCACATGTAAGTCATGAATCAGGGTGACACGTGGCAGTTATTTAACACATGTGACATCAGCAGACTTACTCCATATCGGATTTTCATAAATCGTGACATAGAGAGACAAGAAAACATTCACCACGGGAATGTCGAATTCACGATATGCAAAATTGTGATTCAATCGTAGCTGTAGAATCAATCTCAGATTTGGACCATTGAGCTAAATCCATATCGGATTTTTGGGTATCGCAACATGGAGAGGCAAGTAAACAATGCAACAAGAATGTCAATTTCACGATATGCGAAATTGCGATTCAATCGCAACCGTTGAATGAAGCTCTGATCAGGATGGTTGATCCCATGCCATTTCGGGGTATCATGGATCGCAACTTGGAGAGTCGAGATGTCTCATATCCAAACTCACGAAATGAGAAATCGTGAAAGTGCCTTATGCATAAGGCTATGGTCACAACCCATGGTCACGAGAAGGGAAGGATTCAATCCAGATAAGCTCCATTTAAGGGTTTCGGAGATCGTGACTTGGAAAGTCGAGATGCCTCATCTCCAGATTCATGAAACGCAAATTCCCGAAAAGCGCTTTTTGCAGAGGCACTTGGTTATGACCATAATCATATTGGGGAAGGAGCTAGTGCAGAAAAGTTCCATATCGGAACTTCGAAGATCACGAAATGAAGTGTCGAGACACTCAACACATAATTGCCGAAAGGACGAAATGAATGCAAGATCCCATGGATTCAATCCAACGGTGTAGGTGAATTTGAACAAGATCAAAGGGCTACTATTTCACGACATAGTGAAACTGCTAGAAACCATTGATAGTTTCTACCAGAGGATGCGAAGAGACTTTGGTGTGATTTCTAGGGGAGTTGAAGAGTCACATGGAATCAGCCAGTGGAATGAAGACGATTCATGGAGGAAATTGACAACTAGATGAGGGTTTGAGCTCCTAACTAAAAAAGAAAGGATGAGCTCAATTGTAACAGAGAAGACGAAGAGTCTCAACTGCCAGAGAGAAAAAGGAATCTTGGGTTAACACCTAGTGATTATAGACACAGGGGTTGAACTGCCAAAGAAGTTGAAGAGTCGCGATGATGATCACACAGAGCACTTGAGATGTGGAGGATATTGGCGTGGTATGAGCATGCAAAAGAATGGCGAATATTGCATGCACAAAGATGCACAGAAGCTATATATACAGGGTATAGAGAAGATAAGGGGTTGCAGTTGCTATTGGAGTTTCTGTGGTTGTTGTTATTGAAGGTGATTCATGTGTGAAGAAGGAGGAGAGTGCAACAACTGAATTGAATAGAAGAGGAACTGTGCAGTGAATGGACATGGCGCACAGAGCATAAAAAGAAGAAGAACAGATAGCGCAAGTCATGTGTGCAGAAAGGCAATGAGGTAGATAGAGCAACGAAATGCAACAGAACAGTGATGAGTCTAGTAATCCATTGTTGAACATCATATCACTGTAATAAGTTTCAATAGAAAATATTTTTATTTCAGGGTGGAAGGGAGGTGCTAGGGAGGATTGTTGTCCTCATAGGTTCAAGTGGGTGCTTGAACACAGGGAGTTGAAGCTTCCATCTGGTTGCAGCTAGAGAAACCAGGGTGGCAGGGTAGTGCAAGGGAGAACTCTTGTTCTCTGTTATATAGGTTGGTGCTTGTATGATTGGAAGTTGGTGCTTCCATCCAGTTGGTGCTGGAAACACTCAGGGAGTTGGTGCTTCCTTCTAGTTGGTGCTAGAGAAACTAGGGAGTTGGTGCTTCCTTCTAGTTGGTGCTAGAGAAACCAGGGAGTTGGTGCTTCCTTCTAGTTGGTGCTAGAGAAACCAGGGAGTTGGTGCTTCCTTCTAGTGGGTGCTAGAGAAAATAGAGAGTTGGTGCTCTCAGCAAGTAGAAGCTTGCAAAACATAGGTTGTAGCCTCATTATGAGTTGGTGCTCATATGTATGATAATGTAAAGAATGTAACTATTACTTATCATATAAAGAAAAAGAGGTTTTTACCCTTTATGGGTTTCCTCAGGAAATATCTATCTCTGTGTATCACATGTGTG
>ML803797.1:40959-57683 GCA_009831015.1 Picea engelmannii | reverse complement strand
AACTTGATGTTTGGTGAGGATAGCTTGGAGGTTAGGATGCACAAAGGGTGTCTCAACCGCTTGAATGGAATGGAGTTGAGAAATAATTTCGTAGTGACCTTTATTGAGGAGATTTTCCATGTGATGGGAACTAATGATCTTAGGAGAACCAACTGTGAGACATTGGAATTGATACCTTTGTCCCTCCTGTTCGAATTGCATGGTTAATTCCTTAAAATCCATAAGAATGGGACCCAAAGTGCATAACCATTCAACACCTAGCACAATGTCACAACCTCCCATGTCAATAGAAAACATATGATATTTCAGGTGGTAATGTACAATTTGAAGACATACATTTTCACAATGCCCACCACATTTCATGGACCCACCATTGGCTATCATGATTTGAAAATTATTTACAACATGAATATATCAATTGGTTTCTTGGGCAATGTAACGATGAATAAAATTGTGGGTGCTACCACTGTCAACAAGGATGATGACCTTCTTATTCTTAATATAGCCAATGAGTTTGAGGGTCTGTGGAGTAGAGAAGCCAGTGAGGGCATGCAATGAAATGAGTGGGTCAACTCCAAGTGGGTCAGTGGGATCCTAGGTAGAATCAGGAAGGGAAGGATATTCAACAAGGGTAATTGTCACATCTTCTTTAGGAACATCTTCAGAAATGGAATTAAACTTTTTTTGTTCCTTATACTTGTAACCCGGATAATTTTTTTTCATCACAATTATAGTAAAGAACCTTCAATTGGCATTCAACCATTTCAACCCTACTTAATCTCTAGACCTTGAGGGGAGTGGCAGGGGGGTTAGGATTAGTGGGTCGAGGGTGAGGAACAAAAGAGGGTTTTTCTTTCTAGGAAAAACAACTTTCTGGGATTCCTTGGTCTGTTTGGTAGATTCCAACCAATTCTAAGGGCAGGCCATGAGAACCTAGGATCATATTTCATCATTTAGGCCACTAATAAATAATTCACATAAGAACGAATCTAACATGCCCTTGGCTCCAAAGGCCAAATGTTCAAAATAAGTTATAAAGTCTTCCACTATTCCTGACTATTTCAACTTAGTCAAATGACCAAGATAGTGGGAATTAATGTCAAAGAGTGAATAGAGATCTGCAACAAACTGGGTCCATGCAATATACCCCTAACATGAATTTTTATGCCATTTCCACCATTGACATCGTTGAGTATCTAGATATAGGAGAGCATAGTGAAGTTTCTCCAACTCATCAGTAATACCATGTAGAGAAAAATAATGCTCCATTTGAGTGACCCAACCCGTGGAATTGGAGCCATCAAATTTATTTACCTCAACGTGGGGAAGATGGGGGTCACAATGAAAGGAGTTGGATTGAAAATTAAGAGAATGAGAGGAATCAATAAAATTTGGTTGGTATCAGGACAAAGGACTCGAAGTGTGGTTCAAAAACTGGTTTATAGTAGACTATAGGGTGTTAAATTGGTTCATGAATTTGGCCTCCATGGTGTCAAATTTGTGCTAGACTTGGGTCTCTAATTGTGCAAGGTGGGAATTGGCAGAGCCAATCTCAAATGTCACTTGTTGGATGGATTCATTGGCTTGATTGATGGAAGCTTGTAGGTCTTGTTTGCGAGTGTTGTCCATTTGGAGAGGGGGAGTGTGTGTAAGGAAAAATGGGTGGGTGGGACCACAAAAAATGAATTATAAGTGATAGGTACCACGATGATCAGGGAGAGAAGGGAAATATAATAGGATAGGCGAAAAATTAGGGATGCTAGGAAGGGGTTGGGTCCACTAAACAAAAGAGGCTTAAAAATGAAAGGTACGACTGCAATCAGGGAGAAAAGGGGAATCCAATGGGAAAGATCCCAAATAAGTGTTTTGGTGGGACCCCTATACTATACTGTAGTGTTGAAATTCCGAAATTCTTAACATGAAGAAATATGTAGTAATTTCACAACCATAATGCAGGAGGAACAATTATGCAACAATAGGTCTTATCAGTTTTGTTTATGTTTCCTTCCCAAGGGTTAGGATATTCAAGGGTTCTACATACAAGGTTTTTGCCTGTGCTATAGCTCTCTGATATATGTGTGGGGTCCAATAGTATTACTTGGGCCAATATCTCAGTGCACCAACAAAGGGGGATAGATTATTCCCTTAGTCGTACTACCTGACTAACCAGGTACTAGAGAGTATCTTCTTAAGTGTTGTTCTTGGTGGCACTATAACAGTCAATACACCAGTCGATTTATCTATAGAGGGATTCAGGAGATCTAGGCTGATCCATATACAGGTTTTGTCTGATGTGCTACCACTTGAAGGGGTACCAACATGGGTTACAAGGGTGGCCAACAGATGTGTGCTTAAGTAACACTTGTTCTTCCTTTGTGTATTTCTCCCCGACTATGGGTTTATGTGCTTCACGGTGGATCTTTGTAGATTTAAGACGCCATAATACATCTCTACCCTAAAGAAAAAAAGTTAAACCATTCTGAGGAAAGTGCTATGATACCACTTGTAAGGTACCAGGTCTATTATATTAGCATAAAAGAGAAATAATTCAGAGAATAACACCAAGATAGAAACAAAATACAGAAATATTGTAGAGATAACAGTGGAACAATAAATAATATGGAACCACAACACCATAATTATACCTTTATTGATAGGAAACAATGTTCACTTGCCTCTTTGAGGGGGAAACCTCCAACATAGAAGATCTTTATTACAATAGTTCTTCAAGATAAAAATTCTCATACCCTATACTCCTATTTATATTAAATCTATCTATCCAAAAGATCAATCTAGAGGAAGATCCTTCTAGAAGCGGAAGCTTCTATTAGGTATTCTTACATTTGACTTATTCCTCCTTATTTCTCGACCTTATTAATATTTACCTTTATTACATGGAAATATATTATTCTACCCACTTGAGGGGTTAGGGAGGTTAGGTCCGTAACATGGCACCCAAGGACTGGACTAGTACTGTAACTAGAGATAATATCAACAACCTTCCTACATATTAATAATATTGTTATTAGTACCAAATAATAAAACTATACAACATAAATACAACAAATTTGAGATTTAAATGAGATTTAACTCAACACATGATAGCCATGAAGAAGGTGACTTGTGCATCCTAGGTGGACATCGCTTGACACCATTTGGTCCCGCAACCTAGAGATACACAAAAACATTTTAAATTTAAGGTTGCTAGAAAATGAAGAAATCATTATGGTGAATTTATCAAATGTGACACATACCTTTGTATGTGGTACAATGAATGCTTAGACTTCCCCTACTGCTGCATCAATGGTGGACATAGAAACTAATGCATCTGTTAACATAGAGGGTTTGTTATGGGTGTGTAGCAATTTCAAAACATCATACAATAAAATATAGAAATAAATACACATAATACTATATAAATATATAAGGATGAAGAACATAGAGATGGCTAAGATATTAACCTCCTCCATGGAGTGTTGATATCCACTGGCCTCCATATGCCCATAGCAAGTCTTCCCGCAACTCATTCATCTGTGAATCTCACATGAATGACTACTATGTCCATGTGCCCTCTACTCTCTGCACTCTAATCTAAGGGTTGAAGTTCCAACCCCTCTTTCAATGTCACTAGTATGAACCTCCTACCAAGATAGTGTAAAAAAAATACCATGTTTCACTAGACTCCAAGACAAGGATGATAAATCTACCTATGCCTATTGCAAGACCTTTGCAATAGGAGGATGCTTGGTAGGGGGCTAGGCCTTTTCCTGGGGAAACAAGGACCTAACATGGGATCACACATAGCATGACCTTAGTCTTGTGTAGACCCTTGACCCAACCCATAGAAATCACCAATGTTGAAGTGGTTCACATGGTGACCCAAAATAATTATTTCCCATAACTATCTAAAAAAATATAAAGGAACATCCAAGTTATTGCAGGGAGGTTTATCAAATACCATGAACCACCTATCTATCCAATTTCAACAAATTACAGGTGGATGCACTAGTCCATACAATTGTGTTTCTTGTTGATAGGTGGTTGCACGCTAGTTAGAGGATCAATAAAAAGAGGCATCAAATCTTGTTTTGAAATATACAAGTCTCTAACTTGGTTTCTATCGAGTCTAGTCCTGTAATACTCAAACATCCTAGCCCGGTATTAAAAAATAGTAGTTAATTTCCCTTGGGAACTTGTAATGGATGATATGATGGCATCTAATGAAGTGGCCAAACATTATCGAATAGGCTCTCTTGTACCCCTTAATTCATGGACAAGAGATATCCAGGTGGCCAACCCCTCATCAATTTGTGTGTTTATGTTTGGTTGTTGTGGTGGTTGGGTTTTTTTTCTCCTTGGTATGCTTGTGTGGGTTTTCATTGTCTCTGAGTTCCATCTTAATAATATATTCTAGACAAAAAATGAAGAGTATTAGTGAAATTTATGAACAAGAAAATAGAATATATAGAAGTGCACTTATGACAAAGGTATTACAAACAACAATTTCATTTTAGGAAACTAGAGGAAATAAAGATTAGAAACAACCCATGAATGTAGAATATGATGCAATGATTAAGAACCTGTTGAATTTTTTATATGAGATTATATAATATAGATTTATGTATTATTACAATGATGAGTGTTCCATATATAGAGAACATATGGTGACCATCCATGAAAGGGTGCGTCCCTTGGATAATAAGAAACAATTTATTAATATTATTACTTATTATATGTATGATTTAATAAACAATAGTTATATTATTAATTATTAATCTAGGAGAATGTCTTACTGATGTTTTCCAAACATCAACACTCCCTCTCAATGAGGGAGACATTTGGCATCATGCCAAGCTTGTCTCTGAAGTATACAAACTTCCCCCTATACTCATGACACTTGTCTATCATTCCTTGGATATGACTCTCTCCCACTTGAATCGAGAGGAAAATCCCCCCTGCGTCTCTCCCTCTGATCCAACTAACTCTCTTTGAGATAAGGCTCACTCTGGATTCACATGTGATAACATATAACATCTCGAGTCTTTATCATTCCAAGTCAAATAAACAAGGCTAAGGAGAAAGACTGCACCTATACCATTCACCACGTGTACACCATTGTGAGTGAGTGTAATCCAGATGATATCTAACACATGGAAATCACCTCAAGGATCTCTAGTCCATATCACTCCTTGTCATGATCAAGGAAGGACTATGCCTAGGCCCATTTACCACAAGTACACCCTTGTGATAATTGTATCCTATCTCCCTTGGTCTGTAGCCCAATGTAGGAGAAGATTCACCCAATTATTACTCGTGGAAATGTAGAAAACATGTTATCACACATGGCACTCCCATGTGGACTTCTAGAGTCTACTCCCTCTAGAAACATTAGGGTCAAATTCCCATAGTGTGTGATGTCAAGGTCAAATACCTTGACTTGTCCTCATGTGCTCTCCACAAGGGACGTTGGGATATAAGCCCAAACCCACTTATCACTCTTGAATAAGTGTCCTCACAGATCAACTCAACTTAGTCACAAAGGAGTATGATCTAGATAATATATGTCACACATGGAACTCCCATGCATAATTCTAGAGGCTACTCCCTCTAGAAACACTAGGTTTAACGCCCCATAGTGTGTGATGTCAAGGTTAACTCCCTTGACATGTATTCATGTAATCTCCATAAGGGATGTGTCTTCATGTGCTCTCCATAAGGGATGTTGGGCTATAATCCCAAACCCACTTATCCCTATCAGATAAGTTTCCTAACAAATCAACTCAAATCAGTCATAGAGGAGTACGATATGGAGAATGTATCAGGAAGAAAAAAACATCAACACTCCCTCTCAGTGATGGAGGCATCCCTTTCCATGCTAGGTATGTCATGTAAGTACTCAAATGGCATCCTAGTAAGGGGTTTGGTAAGAACATCAACAAAATTCCCATCTGTAGGAAGGTACTGCACCAGTGCTACCTTCCTCTTCACCATGTCTCATAAGTAATGGTACTTGATCTCAATATGTTTTGATTTTTCATGAAAAAATTGATTCTCTGAGAGCTTTACACAACTTTGGTTATCATAATGAATAACGATGGAATCCAACAAATGTCCAAATAAATATACAAATATCTTGTGAAGCCACACTACTTCGTGGATTTCCACACTCAATGCAATGTACTCTTCTTATGCGATGCTCAAAGCCACAAAAGTTTGTTTCCTGCTACACCAGAAAACCATGGAAGATCCCAAAGTGAAGCAAAACCCAAAGGTGCTCTTCTTGTCCACTGCGCTCCCTTCCCAATCAAAGTTAGTATATCCCTCCAATCTCATGTCAATATTGGAATTATATCTCAGACCATATCAAACTATGCCTCGCAAGTTTCTCAACACATGCTTCATAGAAATCCAGTGTGCCTATATAGGATGACACATAAGATGACTAAGTGCACTCACTGCACTGCAAATATCTGATATGGTGTTAACCAAATACATCAATGATCCAATTAGTTGTCTATATAGGGTCATATAAATTCGTCGGAATCATACGAAGAAGCACTTGATTTCTTCAAATTCATCACCATTGATGTATCCATGGGCTTACAGTTCAACATCCCAAACTTATTCAATATATCAATTGTGTACTTCCCCTGACTCAGGAATATATTATTAGTTCTCTATCACACCTCTAGTCCCAATATGTAGTGCATCATACCAAGGTCCTTCATCTCAAACTTAGAGGCCAATGCATACTTTCATTCAACAATAAGGTTTCTTTATACTGGTGAGGAATAAATAATCAAAGTAGAGGACCAAAATCATAGACTCACCATTAACATTATTTTATTATAGGATGGGATCAACAATAATTTTGTTGAAGCCCAAACTTATCAGGTGTCCATCAATCCTCACATACCAATCTTGAGGTTCCTGCATGAGTCCATACATGGCCTTCTTCAACCTACACACATGGGACTCCTTCTCATGTAACGCAAACCATGTGGTTTCTCAATGTATAATTCTTCCTCAATCTCTCCATTGAGAAAGGGTGTCTTGAAATCCATCTGATGTAGTCTCCAACCCATGGATGCTATAAGGGAAATAATCACTGATGTAGTCTCCAACCCATGGATGCTGCAAGTGAAACAATCATTCATATAGAAGTGTATCAAGCAACAAGAGAAAATGTCTCCTCATAATATATTCCATCCATTTGAGAGAATCCTCTAGCAACAAATCTCTCTTTGTTCTTCTCAAAGCTCCTATTAGCTATGTGTTTGATCTTATAGATACAATTGAAAGTCACTACATACTTTCTCTCAGGTATCGAAACAATATCCCACACATTATTCTTCATGATTTATTGATACTCCTCCATCATGGCATCTCTCCATATTGGTTGACTATATGCATCCTCATAACAGGAAGGCTCATAATCAATGATATCGCTCATAAATGCGGCATAGCACGAATATATATGAGGTATATTTCTCTATCAGAAGGTACCATGAGGGGTTGCATGTCCTTTTTCCTCCTTTCGAGTCTAACGAGCCCATGTAGGTCTCTTCCAACCTACTGCAATATATCTGGGAACATCAACTGGGGCTACATTATCAACGTGATCACTTGGATCAATAGACTCAACTGTATCCCTATGTATTGTTGGAGGGTGAGGGGGAGAAGGCACCATCTCTTCATGTTTCTCACTATCAATCTCCATGTGATATCCTCTAGATCTCTTGAAGGCTACCTCCTCCTCAAAGGTAACATATTTTCTCACCTCAATTTGTCTTTGACCAAGGATGTAGATCTGGTATGCCTTCAAAGACTCACTATACCCCACAAATGTACCCTTTATTCATGAAGGATCTAGCTTGTTCCTTTTATCCTTGGGTATACAAATGTATACTGGAGACCCAAACATCCTGAAGTGTGCAACCTCAAGATTCACTCATGAACTATGTCCATACTATATATATCATGGTTCCCACGTCAAACACATTTCTAAGACATATCGAGGTTCCCTCATGGAAACAATGTCTAAGACATATTGAGGTTCCCTCATGGAACCAATGTCTCACAAGACATATCAATGTTTCCTCATGAAACCAATGTCTTGGTTCCTTCATGTGACCATCTGAGGCATGCCAGGATGAAGTCCACATTTTCCCCTACTAGTCCACACTGGACCCTCCAGAGAGAATGTCTCACGATGTTGCCTCAAACATAAAAAATATGCATGTTACATTTCCCCCTTACTTAGAATGCACTATGAACAACCACCTGATGAATTTCTTGTAACTAACGTGATTTTGGTTGTGTGGTACATCCACAAACCCAAATATCTAGTGCACAATGAAAAAATACACATTCCTCATCATGAAGGCCCTAGTTGTGGAACATCTGACATGGCCAATGGATGAGGTGTCACTTAACCAATAGATAATATATTCATCACTTCTCATGTTATTTCATAGATTTCTTCATGTATAACCTACCTTCACCACTAAGCCACATTTCAATGTCAATTTCTTCACTAACATTACTATATAACAACATTTTCATTGGAGATTTGGTTATCTAATTCAACAAAAATGGTGTCTCCTTATCGAGATCTGATAGTTGGACCCATATACTTACCATTAATGGAGATGATAATTGTTTTCATACAATTAGGAGATCGTTTTGTTTTTGGTAACTAAGATTCCATTTTTAGTGATGAACTTTCACCTCAAAGACAGGCGCCATTGCCAAAATCACCATCATCACAAACAAAACAAAAAAGGAGACTTTGTGGAACAACCCTCTTGTCTCTACTCAATAATATCTTCAATCAACAAAGCCAAGTGTCAGGGGATTTGAGAGATTGACTTGGCGAAAAATCTTACTGATCATCACTAGACAATATCCTAGGAAAAGAAAAATTGTCTACTCTTCGGGGTATGTCAACAATAATTTTAACAAGGTTTTTTGGAGAAATCGATGTCGTCACTTGGTCGGAGAAGGCGGGGTTTGACACAGAATCAACCTTGTTTTGGGTGCCCTAGAAGAGAACATTAATGGGATAATTCAGAGATAGGATACCCTCGTCATGTCTGCATGAATGGGAGAGGTTGATGTCAGAGTCAGATTCCCTGTAGATCAACTTATTTCTCTTTGAAAGAGGGGACAGATGTTGTTCCATTTCAGATATGCTCCCCAAGGTGGCCTCCTTGACCATGATCACGACATAATTGGTGGGCATGTCAGGCTGAGCACTGGCTTGACACACTTGACAAGTCAAAGACGATTGAAACCACATGTCGATGCACTTGAGGTGGAATTTGTGATTGCATTTTGGGGGCAATCTTCCCTTCTCATTATTCTCTAATTCACACAAATAGATGATGCACTTGAGCCTTTCTTTATAATTCTCTGTCTGGTAGATGAACATCAAAATCTCTTCTATTGTCGACTTTCCAAGGATGACTCTCTGGAGCCTTAGGGGATCCTTCTCGGAGATAAAATCCATCCAATGGCATTGGAGATAACCCTTGCATCCCTAGATGTCGCGTGCATAGATATGTAAACCCAAGACAAAGAGAGTCGTCATGAACCAAACTAAGATGGATGCCAACATGATATTTCTGCTAATAACAATCATCATAGAAGCATATCCTGTATTATTTCCATTGAAACAATGATCGGGGAACCCATAATAGGATACAAAATACAAATTCAACATTGAAACTGCTCTAGATGATTGCTATCTTCTCTCATTTTCCTTGGTCTCCCATGAGGGAGTTAAGCCCAGTCCCGCTCTGATACCATATTGAATTTTCTTACATGAGATGATATAAGATAGATTGATGTATTAATACAATGATGAGTGTTCCATATATAGAGAACATATGGTGACCATCCGTGAAAGGGTGCATCCCTTGGATAATAAGTAATTATTTATTATTATTATTACTTATTATATATATTATTTAATAATCAATAATTATATTATTAATTATTAATCTAGGAGATTTTCTTCCCGATGTTTTCCAAACATCAACAGAACCAAACATGGGAGCTTGTGCCATTTCCTAAATGAATAAATGTTATAGGTTCTAAATGGGTTTATAAGACAAATTTTAATTAAAATGGGACCATAGAGAAATTCAAATAAAAAATGAATATTATTCAAGTAATTATTTATCTTTCTTCAAGTATTTTTTAGCATATTCATGAAATATATGTTAAAAATACATTGTTGAATGGGAATATCCATGAATAAATATATATGGACCAATCCCTTGGTTTAGTGGATAAAAAACATCCTCACTTATTTACATGTTGAAGAAATCACTTTATGTACTTAAACATGCTTCAAAGGAATGCCATAAAAGAATAGATTTTTATTTCCTACAACATGGGTTCAAAAAATGCAATTTGGATCCAAATCTCCATGTAAAGAAAGTTCAAATAGAGATCCTTCTTATTATTTTTTATGTAGATGATTTTTTCATTGTTGGTCCAAAATATTGTGTTGATTAAAATTTTGAATTTATACCTTCAAACAACATTCAATATAGTGATCTAGGCATGCTTCCCAATTTGCAAGTTTGTAAACTACATGATCGACTGTTTCTTTCACAATCAAAATATGTAGTGGATCTTTTGAAAAAAAATCAACTTTTTTATTACAATGTTTTTTTTACTCCATTTTAGCATGGAGTCAATCTTACCAAGGAATGTCATTCCAAGAAGGTAGATTCTACACTATATAGGAAACTTGTTGGCAACCTAGTTTATTTAACACACACTAGACTAGGCATTTTCTCTGTAGTCAATCTAGTTTCCATATCTATGAAAGAACCTAGAAAAATTCATTGGCTAGTTCGAAAACAAAATTCCCCTATAGTCATGGTACACCGCACTATTCCATCCATTGTGCTACTAGTCCCGAATTTCGTTTCTAGGATACACTAATATGGATTTGGATGGGGTGACATCTACGATAGGAAATCCATAGATGGCCATTTTTTCCATCTTGGATCAATATCTATTAATCCTTTGTTGAGACAGAGTATAGAGAAACAAATGAAGAAAGAAAGAAGCACTGTGGATTCAAAATTTATTATTAAAGTTTTGATTTACCCAAAATTATACAAATACCATATTTTGTGAAAATGGAAGTGTGATCTAGGTTGTAGACAATCCTATTTTTCATGCTAAAATCAAACATGTTGAGATTGATGTTCATATGAGATATTGTCCAAGCTCAAGTTGTCAAATTACAATACTGGTGTAATGATGAACAAATTGTTGATATTTTGACCAAAAGTATGACTAAAGATAAATTTTTGAAGCTACCAAGTATGTTGGGCATGTTGGAGGTTGATATTAAGGGAAGAATAGATGAAACATTCCCCCCTCCACTTCTTTGTTTCTTGTAAATTCTCTATAGTTATTTTTAGAGGGGAAATCTTAGGCAATGTAAGAGGTGACTCTCTCTGAATTTTCTATATGATATTTCTCTAGAATATTAGAAGTTTCTATAGTTTAGATTATTTTAGAAGATATTAAATTAATTGAATAAAAGTAAAAAACTACTAGAGTGGGAGAAAAAAAAGAGAAATCAAGCATACCTAGCTTTAGTTGGACACAGTGGCAAGATATTTTCTTTTCTAGGTGCTTTTCTCCTCCTCTCTATTTTCTCAATGAAAGTAAAAATGTGAGGCACTATATGTGAAAATGGGCACAAATAGAGCCCAGAGTCCATTAAAAAGGGCATGAAAATAATGTGTGTGCATGATTAAGAATGCACATGCATTCCTAGAAACGTGTCTATGTGGCACAGTGAGTGGAGGTTCAGGATTTTCCAAAACTCTAACATCATGAACACATGCACATTCCTAGGAACACACACACAGTCTTGTGGGTGTGCTTTTCTGCATGCATACATACATACATGAACACACACACACACACACACATGTGTGTGTGTGTGTGTGGAAAACCTTGTTGGGGAAACCCTCAAGTGCTTCCTTGTATTTCATGGATGGTACCCAATGTAAACCCATTGATGTTGATTACAACGTCAAACCCTATAGGGATATCAAGTGAGTCATACGACAAGGGAAACGATCTCATGGGATCAAACCAAATACCTCCTTCATGAAGCTCCAAACACATAATCACTTGAGGTAGCCACTAGGCTATATATGTATGCATGTATGTATATTGTTGGGCATTTAGTTAGTTTCAAGCCAACATGTACCTGGTTCAAAACTCACTAAGTGAGGCACATTAGTTTGTGTTTATGAGTTTACTAGGGATTCCATCCATGAATGTGGGGAAGTATTCATTTGGTTTCCTCACAATTGTTTCCCTATGCACCAATAGTGGCTTTTTTTTGCAAGTAAACAACTTGATCACCATTATCTATTGTTTGACTAAATTATATGCAAAGACACAACTCTCACATTGGTTTTGTGCCTATCTATAGGAACGATGGGTAATGGGGTTTCTACATCCTCAAATCCTATCTCTTTCAAGGACATGGTATAAAATAAACCCTCCACTTCCATGGTTCAGAACCCTCCTTTGTAGAGTGCATATATTGTTGAGAAATCCAAATAGGTGTGGGAGTTAAAGGTCTCAAATTAGGAGGTAATGAATCCACTCTCATTCTATGAATCCTCTCCAATAATTTGTCAATTCAATGGTTTGTGGCATCCTACATGTTGGGTATGTGTTATATTCTTTGCACGAGTAGTAGTGTCTGAGCGCTTGCGCCGGTCACGCAAGGGGGTTCGGGGGCAGCGCCCCCGAAATTTTTTTTCAAGCCGACATATTTTCGCCGGTTTCAGGCCGACATATTTTTGCCAAGCCGACATATTTCTGGGACGACATATTTCCGGGACCACGTGATATTAGGTGGTTTTTCGGCACATGGTTTTTTGCCGATGGTTTCTGTTTCCGGTTAAGGAATTAGGGTTTTTGACTAATCTAGGTCATTGGGTTAGGGTTTTGGATGCCACTGGCTCCTATATGTATATTGTATTGTAAACAGTGTAAAACAATGTGTATCAATATAATATATGTTGGTTTTCCTGGTTTGGGTTTCCAGGTGAAAAATCTTTGTGTAATGTTTGTATTTTCCATTGTATCTTTTCTGTTCTTTTCTGAATATTAGTTTGCAGTAGATATTGTACAAGGTTAGAATTTACACTACATTGGATCTATACTAATGTATCTATTTAATATGGATGAATAAATGTGGGTTATATCTATGTTCTAAAGGTTTCTTTATCTTTTAATATTCAAACTTTTTTTATTATCATAAAATATTTTAGGAGGGTCCCTAGTTCTTGGGAAGTGAAAGTCCTTTGTTATCCCCTAGTTCCCAAATTTATACCCTACTACTATATCAATCACTAAAATTCTTATTTGGATTCACCTAATAAATCTACCATTATGTTTTGGGAATTTATCAATATTTGAAGATATTGAGAATACCTTGGGTATCTACTTAAAATCATATTTTGTGTAACATACCCAACCTCCAAGCCGAGTCGCGTTACTACAAAAATGAATTAGACCGTTGAAATGAAATTTTAAAAATACTCCATACATATAAAATACCCCAAGGGGAAACATGCCCATAATTAAACATGCATCTAACAACATTTATAAGAACCATGAATGCAATTATTCAAGAAAACAAAAAAACACATAGCATTCATATAAACCATTTGCACAACGAAATAAACATGATAACATAACATAGAACGTATCTGTTTATAAAACTCAACCAACTGGCCACATACAAAGGATGAACCTCCTATCCCTAGGCATTGATGTTAATTTTCTCTTAATAGTAGGCCACATCCAAGCTAAGGCTATGAGTCCACAAGGAGGTCTGTCCCTCTTAGTTGTCCACTCTCCACACTAAGCAACCCAAAACCAAGGTTCTACCCCAATAATAGTTCCAATCCATGAGCTCTCTTTCCCACAACCTGCACAACCTAATAAATGCACCCCCTTCATTTATCATAGTTCCTCATGTTGTACCATTCATTTATCAATGCTTCCATTGAACTCATTTGGCTAGGAATTTCTTAGATGATGAATCTAGGAACTCTCAATTGCTTCATGAGTGCTCATAGTATCCTTCACAAGTCTCTTGGGCCATTTTCTCAATAGGAAAAAAACCACATAATTACAACCCATTTTATAGCAACATAAGCCACATTTCTAGCATAAACACACCCTAATAATGGGTTCCTTAAAAAACATCATGGATAATTCTCTTCCCAACACTTCACTACTCTCTTGTTGCCCAAAGTATAGATGTAAAAACTGCTCCTTTCCTAATTGAATTTCCTTCTTCTCCCTTTCTTGCTTGACTCTCACTCTTCCCAAAGGTAATTTTTTAGCCCCATGATCCCAATAAATTTTGGGTTGACTTCCTCACCCAACCTTTGACATGAATTCAATGATTGTCTTTGGGAACACTCAATGAGAATTAGAAGGTTTATACACAATGATAATAAAATTTAGGAATGTAGGTTTGGATTGATACCCATGAATGAAACCCCCTTTATCCCCCTCTCTTATGGAATCATATCCCCCCCATCATTATTTTCCTTCTTGTATCGTATCTAACAATTATTATTCTATTAATCATTTTGTTGTACATAATACATAGTCCCCCCCCCGATTCCCCTCCCCCCTGGCCATATTAATCAATATGGGATTTTCACCTCAACATATTGGCTCACGAACCTAATTCACATTTATACATTTGCATTATAATTTACGAGGATTAAAACTGGGTATTTTACATTACCCTCCCCCTTCTCTTCCCTATCCTTAGTGCACAACACCCTATAGGTGTTCATACATATCAAAAAATCAGGCTCTCCATCCTAATTATCACACAGGAATTTCAGCCCAAACCATATATACATAACCCACTGGTATTCTCCTACAACTATCCATATTTCCACTAGCTCTCTTCTGGTTGACCTTCCCAACCCAACAAATGTACCCCTCCACTTCTCTCAGTCCATCATGCATCCCATTTGTTTATCAAGGTTTCTCTAGTGCGGGTGATTGATAATATCACTACTGTGAACTCAATGGAACTTGTTTCTAGGGGAACTACCCGTAAAATAAAAACAATAACTTGTTGTTACAGTGCAACTCACATAAGATTTCACTCTTTAGCCCTGGCAACTTGGTTCTTGTACAAGCTTGACAACTTGCTTCTTCTACAATCTTTACAACTTGCTTCTTCTTGCTATCCCCCAAAAAATATACCTGGTTCATGTATTCATTATTCTTTTTTTCTTGTAAAATACATTAAGAGAATATTCTCGTTATATCCATTAGCATATAACAATTATCTTATTCAAAAGATTTTTCAATTCCAAAATATAAAAATTTATTCAAAATAAATTTTCAATCATAAATCAATACTCATTTGTATGGTTATCTTGTGATTCATGCAACTGCCACGAGAAAGAATCGAACTCATTGTTCTTATTTGACACACCCACATGATCCCAACCACCATGCAATATGCATTATTAAGTTTCCCCATCCTTTCTATACTAACCCTCCAGACTCGGTCATACCCTTCTCTATTGCACAATCCCTTGGGTTATCCAATTTCTGAAGGCTTTCACATCCAAAGAGAGTGCCAACTTATTACTAGAATCCTACTAGAAATATATAACCCGTGGAAACTATAAGGTTTGAGTGTCCTAATTGTAGACTTCCACCCAACCTTTCCAAGTTCAATAGCCACTATCTCATCTATACCACACCTACACAGTCACCATGAGATATCATCATAACGATTTTCAATTACTAATTTTTAGAATCTATTTTATACATGAAACAAAATTTCCCAAGCATGAAATTTGTACTCATAATTGTTTGTCTCTTCCAGCAGTAGGCATCAATCTTCTTCATGGGCTTACACTATTTACATATCCAAGACTTGTTTTCTACATTTTCTCAACTTTCATGCATCCAAACAAATCGTTAGCATTCATGCACATTTACAACAACCCATGAAGTGCTATTGTACCTTACCATCAATTCAACTATTAATCATAATGTTTTGGAATGAAACTATCATTCATTGTATGTGAATTATCAACACACCCATCGTTTCATAATGAAATCAAACTTTAGCAATAAATAAAACCATTGTGCCAATATCCATGACCACACCTACACAATGCATCTTTTCATTGACTCTCAAATACCATATTTCCATGTAATGTATTCCACCATGTGAATTGGAAGGTATAACTCACACCTAAACAAATCATCCCAACTCTTCCCCATTTACTTTATTGATCATTTGGATACCTTCCTCTTTGACCCACACACAACACTATGAATATAATTCCCTTAGTTCTCTCCCATGTCGACAAAGAGGTTTTTGTCCAAACATTACTTATATAAGGGAAGACTGTTATGCACATGTATGGTGATATATCCCTTCCATTTCCAAGATCAACATGGCCTCACACATGGCCATATCTAATGGAATTCATTCCTACAGTAGGAGTATGTCTCCTAACTTGCCCTAGTTATGATTTCATAACCAATATAACATAATGTGCAATTGAATTTTACATAAATGTATTCAATCACCAATAAAATTTGTATATTCAAGTCCCCCTGCCTTTACACACCAACTCCAATATTAAAATTTTGTTGAGGGAATTCTT
>ML803797.1:5454-26446 GCA_009831015.1 Picea engelmannii | reverse complement strand
ATTGATTAATAAAATGCATCAAAGAGTTAACTAAGAGGGAAATGCCTTAAGTACTGACCATACTATCATAGGTGGGATTGGTAAAGTGGAATTGATGAGATGGATTGATGAGGTGGAGTAGAGAATATTCAATGAAGAAAATAGGAATCTTTCTCAACATTATATCTTACACTTGTGTTGATGTTTGAATTTGTTAGGATTGAAACAACAAACTCATGAGGATTGAAAATCCCCCTTCGTTTTTATAGAGGTGGTATTCCTTTGTAAATTATTTAAATATCTATCTTTAAGTATCTTGGGACATTAATATCTAAATGGGGAATTTTAAAATAACAATCCCAAATCTTTATCAGTCAAGAAAATAAGAATAATAAATATGCACACTAAGGATTCCTATGAAGTGGACCAGGTATCTATATTCTCAACTTTTTCAGAAAGTAAAATAAATAATTGATTACATAAAATAATCAAATGATTCTCACATCCATCACAGTTTTAAAAATATTTTTTATCCAACTAAAAGGAAAAATAACATATAGCCCACAAATGAGAACTTTAAAAGAGTACTTCCATTAAAATAAAAAATAGAATTGTATAAGTTAATTTTATATATCTCATACTCAGGAGCTCAGAGTTACAAGATACAATTAAAATTAACCTTGAAATAGTTCTCTGGGATTTTCTCAAAAAATAATATGGTCTTTTATAGTCTTAGAAAAATAAAAAAAGGTCGTTGTCCATAAATGGACTGGGATTGGGGCTTCTGTGGACCAAAATATATGTACAAGAAAAGATGAGATAAAAAAGAGTAAGGTTGGAATAATATATGAGCAGCAGGACCTGAAAATAAGATAAAGGATGCAATCAAAATTCAATTATATTCTTCTCAAGAAATATGAAATCTAACTAGATGAATTCCAAAAGGGAAGAAGAGGATCTGATCAATGTAGACTTACTATGTATGGAATCTCATGGTTCATTTTGGGTAGATTGTTTTTTTGTAAATCTACAAGAGATTGAGTACCTTTTTCGTTTGAGCCATTGCCTCTTTGTTTATATTAGGTTATCAAGCTTACCATGGTTTCAATATCATCAACATATTGCATTGGAACAACATGGGTATTACCTTATTATTCTTCAAATATAAGTGTATTAGTAAATGCATTGTTGAACCTCAATGATATCATATGATCAAGAAAGATATGACTTGGGTTGAAGCCCCATATTTTTTCTACATACTTTTGATTGAACTGATTAAGGTGAGTTGAGTATTCATCAATTTTTGTAATGCCTCTTAATATGATTTCTCAGATTTTCCATGGCAATGAGATAAATTTCCTCTTTCTTTTCTCATTGAAAAATTTCACTCATAATTTGTATTTCCTAGCAACTTTCAATGATGAATATTTTGTTTGAAATGTAATAAGGAAGAAAGAAAGGACTTTAATGGAACCAAAAATTCTAATCACATTATATGTTTCATTTTTCTATAGTCCCCTTTTTGTTTCGAAAGGTCATTGATTCTAATGACAATTTGGTTGTATTTTCTCCAAAAAGAAATTTCTTGAAAACAATCACAAATTCATTGTATACTTAATAAAATTAATAACTATCTTTCCATCTCCACTGAGCCTGATACCACATAGTTACTGGATAAATTTTTCAATCTACCATTTTCCCGATAGTCAAATCCTTGAAGACGGGGAAATAAGTAATAGAAAATCTTAGCTAATAAGTCATATAGAACTTCTTTTCTTTCTTTAAATTTGAAAGATGTGAAGAAATTTCAAAAGAGATGATTCTTCCCCAATTTAATATAATTTTTTCATGAATTCTAAAATATAAGATATCGAGGGAAAACCAAGGAATGGCTTCCATGGATTCTTGACCACTAATTCCAGTGAAGAGACATGCAAGTTATTGATAAGGATTTTTCAATAAACTACCTTGAATTCTTGATATATTAACTAAATTTGATGCAAGTTCCTCTAAATATTCTTGTAAGAGATCCAATCCATCATTTTTATTCTTGAGAAATTTCCTTGCTTCTTCTCCTTTAAAGGTAATGGTAGGCTCTGGTAACTTAATCATCTTTATGAAAACCTACGATGATAAAGAAATGGAGAGTTCACTTTGAATTTGAATAACCCTTCATCTTGGAATGAATGTATCAACGCACCAAGAGATAATTTCCTTACAGTCAAAGACTTTAGGTACACATCCAGCTAGAGAACTCCCTAATGTCCAAATTCTATTCTCATTTCTTCCAGGTAAGGTAAATGTAGCCAGTACCAGTAATATCTTGACCATTGAAAATTATGGTCTTCTCACCTAAAAATATTCAATGTATCTCCAGAGAACTATTGTCGTTTTGTATCCATTTTAATGAAGTTGGAGGACTGTAGTATAATTCCTTAGAACAATGATTTTGAAATGAATATTTTTCTCAGTGATATGAATTAAATCCTTTTTTCAATGAATAAATTAATGCAAATTAAATGATATTACCTCGAAATTTATCCCATTAATAATGACCTTTTCATGATTTAATTGGTAGTTGTCTTCCATAGGATTAGAATTTAATGTACCTCGAGAAGAGTGAAAAAACAAAAAATATAATACAATAGGGAGTAGGGAATGAAAAAGGATGATGAGATGAACCCGCAAGTCTGTCAACTCGTGAACCCGCCATAAAATGGAAATATGGCTAATTATTGCTCGACAATAAGAGTGAAGTGGTGTTCAGTTGAACTCATAAGAAATGAACTATTCAAGACTTGGGGACCCATGAATCCATGGTGAAAAAGATAAAAAAATATTCGAAGTATAGAACTTAAAATGATGATCGAGGAAAAATGAAATTGTGTTTCGGTAATGATGAAGAAAAGGGAACATAAGAGGTGATAAAATGAATTCTTGAGTCTGCCAACCCATAGTTATAAGAATAATTATTAAAATATGGTGAAGTCATGGTTTGTCATGGTTACGGAAGAAGAAAATAAAGTGCAATTTACATAACATGAAACTTTTGGGTAAATAGATTAATGAACTCGCCATGGAACAAGAATTTTTCAAAGAAAAGGGAGAAAGAAAAAATGAGTAAAAAATCATATACAGTTGAATAACTATCTCCAACAGTGGGACAAATACCCCCCATGGGTAACCAAGAATAAAAAATATCACCTATTGGAAATGGAGTTAGTGTAAGAAAAGAAAAATTATACTTACATGAAAGGGAAAAAATGTGTACAAGACAAGAGCAATATTGATCAGAAAAAGAAAATTTGTAGGTGTTGTCCATTAACATTCAACATATAAACGATTGCCTTCATGTCTTTGAGCATATAAGAATTGAAACCCAAGATATTTTAAATAATATAAGGCCCAATCCATATTTCTTCAAACTTCATATGCATAGAAGTTTTTTCTTTGACTTTACTCCACAGTAGTACTAATTCCCCTTTTTGAAAAATTTTCATTGTTGTACCTTGATAGAAATATCTCTTAAATATTTGTTGCATTTGTTTCATTTTATTCAATGTTTTGGTTCATTGTTCTTCCAATTTGATTAGTTTTGTATCTTCTATGTAATGGAGAGACTTCTTTTGGATCCTCAATGTTTACAACATATGTTAACGCATTTATTTGCAAGTTGATTGGAATTCTATCCTATTTTCCATACACCAATAAATTTGGAGATATCCCAGTGCTATGTTTTTGTGTCAATCTTCTTTCCCCACAATGCATCTGTTAATTTTAAATGCTATTTTTTATTTTATTTTGATCAATAATATTTTTAAGGATTTGGACCAAAGTTTTGTTTGTAGACTCAACCAGTCAATTTCCTTGAGGATAATAATTTGATTACTATCCCATTATAATACAAAATTCTCCACAAAATTTGGTAAATTTTGATCCAATGAATATTGATCCACTGTTGATAAATTTTTCTGGAACCCCAAATCTTGATAAAACATTATCCTTCAGGAATTTTATTTCTTTTGAGTCTTCCTTCTTTAATTATACTGCTTCTTTCCATTTTGTAAAATGATTTGTAACAGTGAAAATGTATGAATGACATTTACTTGATTTCAGGTTTGTTGGTACAATAAAAGCAAGTCCCCATTGTGAAAATGGTTCTTCTACTGATATTGGTTGAATTGTCACCTTCTTCATTCTTCCTGAAAATTTCTGACAAGAAATGCATTTTATTATTTTTTCATATGAATCTTTGAAAATTGTAGGGAAATAATAACCATCTCTTATTATTCTATGTGAATTAGTCATTGGTGAAAATTTCCCACCACAAATTCCTTCATGAAATTATTTCATTAGTTCCTGAGCCTTTGTTGCATCGATACATCTTAACAACATTCCGTCAAAATTTCTGCGAAACAAAATCTCGGAAACTAGTACATATTGATTTCATTTCATTTTTGAAGACCTCCTTTCTCTTGGTGACATGCCATTTGGGAACTGGCAAGATTTCAAATAGAAAATTACATATTTATGCCATTTAGGAGTTGATGTAGATGATTATGTTGAAATTGATATGGTCCCATTTAATGAATCATTTCCATCAATATTCTTACACAACCCATATCCTTTTACTGCTTGCAGTGGCTTGAACTCAACGTCATGCTCCTAGATTTTGGCAAGCCAACCTTTCTCTTAAATGTTGATTGAGAAGCATTTTACTGGAGAAGAGGGAACATATGCTATGACTATTGGACATATTTTCATTTATGTGTTGTTATTGATGTGAAAATTTGATGTCATTATAATGTGATGATGAGTTTTTATGAACAACATGTAGAGGAATCTACCTAAAGCTCAGGAGAGACATTGTATTAGATTTCATGAGATCAACACAATGCAGAAACACCATCTGGATTGAATTCCCAATAGATCAATGATCTCGATCACTTAGAATCCAAGTACAAAACCAAAAAAATAAGAAGGGAAAGTGCATTTATCCCTTAGAATAAGTAGAAGAAGAACTATGAAAGATTAAACAGAAAGTTGATTGGGGTTTTGGTGAATACAACTATGACCATGATTATTCAGACTATAGCTATATTTATGACTACACTAAATAATTTATTGAAAAGAATCAAAATAATATCTTAGAAATAAAGGAAATGCTCAAATATAATGAAAAGGTCATATATGAGTAAGATATTCAGTTAGAAGAAAAAGAAGAGGAGATCAAGAAATTGAAGAATGAAATCAGTCAAGTAAAAGAAAATAAGAAGGAAGATGATGAGCCTAGAAATCAAAAGCATATCCTGGAAATAAAGGAAATGATCAAAGACAACAAAAAGGTCACATCTGAGCAAGATATTCAGTTAGAAGAAAAATAAGAGGAGATCGAGAGATTGAAGAATGAAATCAATCAACCAAAATAAAAGAAGAAGGAATATGATGAACTTAGAGGAAACCCTGTAGATCTAAATTAAATAAGAGAAAGAAATGTCAATCTGAAGACCCAACTTGAAGAAGCCAAAAGAAGAGAGGAGGTAGTGAGGAACCAGTTGAATGAAAGGGAAGATTCATGCCATAAGATGGAAGAAGAAGTTGTGAATCTTAGAAAGAAAGTTGAGAATTCAAACACCCATGTCAAATTCTTGAAAAGCTATATGATATTGGATGAGATATTGGATAGTCAAAGATCACTAAATGTTAAATTTGGTCTTGGATACAACAAGGAAGAAATTGGTACTCCTATGAATCTTGATGTAGGTCCTTCATTTGTAAAGGGTGAAGACAGGTGTGATGTAGGTCCTTCATTTGTAAAGGGTGAAGACAGGTCTGATGCAAGTCCTTCTTTTGTAAAGGGTGAAGACATGTTTGATGCAGGTCCTTCCTTTGTAAAGGGTGAAGATAAGTCTGATGTGGGTCCTTCATTTGTAAAAGGTGAAAACAAGTCTGATGCAGGTCCTCCATGTTCAAAGAATGAAATAAACACTACAATATTTAGAAGATTAGATCAGGGAAGACATCAAGAAGCTACTCCTACACCTCAAAGAAAGTTTAGAATAGAGACACCTTCAAGGATGAGTTAAAGGGGTAGGTATGAAAGTGTTTTTAATGGCCATTTCTTTTCTTGTAATGAATACGGTCATAAAGCCTTGGATTGTAGGCATCATGGAAGAAAACAAGTTGGAAGGTTCAACAACATTGTAATATGTTGGAAATGCAATCTTGTTGGACATATTTTTGCACATTGTTACACTATGAGATGCTATAGTTGTGGTGGATTTGACCACAAAGCCCAGGACTGTTGGACCTCAAGGAGACAATCAATGCGAAATGATTCATACAATACGAAAATAAGAGTAAATGAAACTTGGAAGAAAAATGAAGTTGCAATAATAGAATATCATAGAACAAAGGTCAAGAAACCAGGACACTCACATATGTGGATAGAAAAGAATGAACAAGTGAACATGAGTGAAGTTAATTGTTGCACAAAGAATTATCTTCATGCGACAAGGAGAGTATAAATGTCTCTCGGATGAATTTAGATCATTTTACAATAGATATGACTAGGGGAGAGACCTCTTCAGGAACATCTACCCTTTTAGAAACAAATGGGGAGAGAATTCAGAGGCAGAGAGAGCATATTGATAGGGGGAATCATTCAGTTATGGAAGGCAAAGCATGATTGTAGGGGGACTTATCTGAGTTCATATTTTGGTCAGAAACAGACAAACAAAGATTAATGATAGGGGGAGAAAACCTTTTCCATTTATGTCAAAGGGGGAGAGTAACTTCAGAGGAGAGAAACATGATCACAGGGGAAGTTTGTGTATGAATTTGGTGTCTTTCCCTCAATGATAAAGGGGGATATTGTTGGACATATTGTCATTGATGTCAACAATCGATTTCATTATAATGTGATGATGAGTTTTTATGAACAACATGTAGAGGAATATACCTAAAGCTCAAGAGAGGCAGTGTATTATATTTCACGAGATCAACGCAATGCATAAACACCATCGGGATCGAATTCCCAATAGATCAATGATATCGATTAGTTAGAATCCAAGTACAAAACCAAAAAGCTCAGAAGGGAAAGCACATTGCAGTGATGATGAGTTTTTATAAACAACATGCAGAGGGATCTACCAAAAATCTCAAAAAGGAAAGCACATTTTAGAAACACGATCAGGATTGAAATACCCACAATAAAACTACAAAAGAATCGAGGGAGAATCATGTCAATTGATGTAGATTTTAGAACAAACCAGGACCATTAGATCTAGGAGTTATAGAGGAGGTCCTTTGGATCAACATCCAATTAAGTCCTGACCATTGGATCTCAATAAGGGAAGATCAACGGTGGGGAACCATGGAGGGATGTAAGGGTTGGAGTTAATGATCACACACTTTTCAATTCTGAAATAGACACCGATCGTCGATCATCACCTACCAATAGATCTACGGTTGGAATTAGTTCCACTACCTGAGAAACCTAGATTCACCAATAGATGAATTCCTGACAATCGTTGGATCATGTTAAGATTTTCGTGTCAAATATAGATCGTTAGATGAAGTCAAGTTACTGGAGGTTTATTTGGGTAATCTCACTTCAAGAGAATTGGGAAGTGGGAGCGAATAACCCAAAGTCCCAAAGGCTGAAATGAATTTATACCATTGATCTAGAACTGATCATAGTCATTGGATCAAGGATTCATGATATCCCGAATAACCGAAATCCCAACAACTTTTGGATCGTGTTAAGCGATTTGCATCAAAGATGGATCATTAGATGAAGTCAATTTACTTGAGGTTTATTTGGGGAATGTCACTTCGGATAATTGGGAAGTGGGAGAGAATAACCCAAAGTCCCGAAGGTTGAAATGAATCTAGAATATTGATCTAGAACTAATCATAGTCATTGGATCAAGGATTCAGATGAACCTACGACCATTAGATCCAGGAGGAGGACATGTGCCACGTCAGGAGATCCATGTCAGAAAGACCACGTTATTAAGGACACATGGTGCAATCAGATGGTAAAAGGCGTCTAGGTCTAGTTGGCATTTTAGGTACACATAAGTCATAAATCTAAGTGACAAGTGGTAGCCACTCAGCCAGTGCCAAGTCAGCAATTTACGTCACTCTGAGAGTTTGTCCTTTGGGGGAAACCAACAATTACCTGAAGAATCGACAACCGAAGTCAATGCTAAACGTTGATATACGATCCTTCAGATTATCACATGACCATTAAATCTAAATGTAGTGGAAATATGGTCTAGGAACTCCCATGTTGACCACTTAGGCACTAACCAACTCCAGTGGAAATTGGAACAACAATTACCTTGATCTCTAAACCCCCGAAGTCCTAAAGTCCTATTTTAAATAGAGTTCTTCCATATCAACCTTTGATTAAGTCATAGTTGTTGGATTAAGCAATGGAAGGATAGTATAAGGTTCAAATATAGACCATTGATTTGGTTTTAGGATTCATGATAACTGTCAGATCAACCCTTGTGAGAGGTAACCACTTTGGGAAGTTGAAACTCCAAAAGTTTGGATGAGAGAGAAATCACCCAAAGGCCAAAGTACTGGAGGACTAGGTTCCAACCCCCGATCATGGGCTACGAACACATAATAAATTACGTGTCAGGAATATCGCTTAAATTAATAAGCCTATGGTTTTGGGAAGATGGTCAAATGTAAATGGTTTGAAGGAAGCACCTCTACAGAATTTGATTTCTACAACATTTGTAGAGACAAAATAAATCGATCCATACCTATGATCAATTTATGAAAAACAGGTCATATGGTTTTTGAAAACATATGAAGGTTAGAACTCATCGTGCCCTTTTCGGTGAGAGGTAGTATGGCAGGTTTAAGTTGAAGACCCAAAATGATGGTTAGTGGTGGTTATGCATTAGTCCCAAAGTTGTTGTAAGTGGGAAAGTTAGTTGTAAATTGTGGCACAAGTCAGCCCTAAAAATAAACTAGAGTTGATCATGAAAGAGTATAAATACACCTATGCATGCTTCATTTGAAAAAGTGAGCGAGTGGGTGAATAAGGGGATCTGCACTTGAGGTCAGTGATTTCTAGTATAGTGTGAATTTCAAAGAGAATATGAAGTGAATAAAGTGTGAATTTCAGAGAAGAAGATGAATTTTGGTGATGAGCATTTGTTGTATACCTCTGATAATGAGGTGGAGCAGATTCACTCAATGGATGAATGGTATTTGGGTTGGTTTTACTACTAGATCAATTCTAGTTTGATAGATTGCATTCTATTGGCAAGTTGAGTCTTGCGACAAGTTGAGTATTTCTTGAGAGTTGGTACTCTCTTGAGAGTTGGTTCTCTCCTTGGAGTTGTTTCTCCTTACTTAAGTTGGTGCTGATAAAAAATAGTTGGTGCTGGGAAAACCCCCGTGATTGTAGTCACATGTATAAAAGATTATATAGACATATCATATCTCTTCTGTCCATTGTGATTATGAATTGATTCCTATTAATTATTGATAGATGTCATTGGTAAACATGTACATACAATCTTACAATGATGATGTGTAAAATTATTTTTTGAAATAATTGCTAACCTGACACAAGAAAAGTTGTAAAATTACACACACTAATTCACCCCCCCTCCCTCCCCTATTAGTGTGGCTAGTGTGACCAACAATGACATGAGAAGATATGATATGAGTTTTTAAATGAGCTACTGCCTTTACTAAGGAAAGCGCTTTCTTTTCTATATATAAATACTTCAATTCATAATAATGAAAGGTTTTACTCATGAAGCTTATTAGGAATTCTTCTCCTTTATTTTTCTTTGCATTAAAATTGAAGCAATAGTTTCTTCTGAGGCAAAAGAATATATAATAAAATATTTGTTAAAATATGGGCTTATGAATACTAGGGAAGTTGTAATTTCATGTTTGGTATTATTTAAATCTCATTGAATATCTTCAGTCCATTCAAATCTTTGGTCCCTTTTTAGCAACAAATTTATTATTTTGACAAATGTTGCATAATCTGAGACAAATCTTCTTACAAAATTTATTTTTCCAAAGAATGAACGAATTCCCTTTTTTGATGTTGGTGGATTCAATTCATTAATATCCTTTATTTTTTCAGGATCATTATAAATTCTCTCCTTTCTGACTATGTGTCCCAATAATTTTCCTTCAGAGATTGCAAATAAACACTTCTTGGGATTTAGAGAGATTCCAAATAATCTACATCTTACTAAACATTCTCTTAGATGATTGACATATTTTTATCTTATCTTTGAATAGACAATAATATATCACTTTGATAATCAAACATGAATTTCCAAATTATATATTTGAATGCATGATCCATATCCCTTTCACTGCTACATATTGAAAAAATTTTAACGAACTATTTCTGATGGTACGAACAAAACTGGTCATACTATCGAAAAATACAAGATAAGTATTTATTTTTTTCATTTTTTTCAATCTTTCCTACGTCCATTGGACTTGATATGGAAACCTCTTTATTCGTCTCAATATCGACACTAGCTCTATCTTCGTCTCAATAGTGATGATACCTCTATAATTGTCTCAATATAGACGCCACCTCTAGATTCACCTCACTACCAATGATAGTAGGGCTAGCCATTACTCTCTTCAAACGGTCACCCACTATTTGACTAAGTCAAAATTGACTTGGTCAACTATCGTCGAAATTACGATGGACAAAAATAATAAATATATATGTTTCATTTGAGAGATGTTGCGATAGTTTTTTTATAACGACGACGGTTCATAAAGGGTATAATGTGTTCTTGTCAAGCGAAAAACAAATTTATTTTCATATGTCAATTGCATTAGAAAAATATAATACATATTTATTACACCACTCAATTTTATAAGATAATAATCACTATATTTTTGTTGGGAATAATGTAACATACCCCACCACACACAGGACGGGGTACACTACCTTAAATCCCACCCTGGGACTTCTTTATCTTACCAATACCTTTTTAAATTAATAAACATGCATAAAATAAAAGATCTAACGACATGCACAACAATAACCAACAAGCATGCACATTCTAAAGATTCAATTGAATGATAAATAAATACACATCGGAATACATTCATATACAGGTAAATAATACCATAACAGAGAGCACTTATCTTTATAAAAGAAGACACCAACTAGTTGCATACCAAGGATGTTCCACCCAACCATAGACACTAATGTTCCCAATCTCAACAACAGTGTGACCCTCGATCCAAGGCTATGAATTCACAAGGACAGTTCCAGAGTGTTACTTGGCTTCCCAAACTAGTCAACATTCAAGATATCACAAGTTTTCCCAACACATGCAACAAACCAAGTACCCAACTCTCTTCTACCCAGCCCGCACCACCCAAGAGAATGGAATTCCACCCTTCTCTGCCATGCAGTCCCTCAGGCAGTCCTTCTCCTTCCAGGCCACTAGCGAAACTAGTCCAGAATATCCATGTTGTAACTCTCAGGACTCGTAGTTGTGAACAACGTTGGACACAGGCCAATGCATCTTAGACATGCAGGCCTCAAGTCATGGTTGGATTACACAAGTGACCTCTATAGCCAACAATACCATGGCTACTCTTCAGCAATTTGTTTCCCTCTCCCCAAGCCAAGACACGGATGATGAAGGATAAATGAGTTATAGGTAAGAATGTAATGAATGAACGAGTGAGCAAGTGAGTGAATGAAAAATGAACCAGTTAATGAGTGAACAAGTGAATAAAATGAATGAGCGAACCCCCCAACCAGACCAGGGGTAGTTTTAAGTAATTCGTGGGGGAATCAAGAACCTCCTGGCCTCCCCCCCCAAGAAGCTCATGTAACCAATCCACTCCCTTATACAAAGGTTTAATCAAAATAGGAAATAAACATTTATCCCCTCAAGCCCCCTCTCTTGTGAAATCATATCCCCCTATAACTCTAGTCCTTGTCCTTCTAGCAGCCAATGATGTGTTTATTATTAATAATGATCAAAACATTACATTTCTTAGGCACGTTGGCCTCTTTTAATTGTTTGGGCCCTCTAGCCTCTTGAGAATTATCAAAATAAATTATTTAATATGGTGCTCAAAACCTGGGGTGTTACATCCCCTCCCCCTTATTTTTGCACTGTCCTCATTACATATACAAAATAGAGATCAAAATCTCAAAATTTATTCAAAAATATGCAGGTACTCTGCCCGCATGACATCTTCATGCTCCTAGGTAGAATCTTCAGGACCGTAGTAGGTCCACTGAACTTTTACCATCTCTATAACTCGATTTCGGAGCATTTTGACCTTTCTGTCCAATATCAACACTAGTTGGACCTAAAAGTCTCCCTCTGTCTCCACTTGAATCAGATGCTAATAAATAACATGGTTAGGATCATGTACATATTTCTTTAGAAAAGATACATGAAATACATTATGCACATTCATGGAAGTAGGCAATGCAAGCATGTATGCAACTGACCCTATTCTATCCAATATTTCAAATGGACCATAGAATCTGGTTTCCAACTTTGTACAACTACCCAATTTCAAAGAGCTCTTCTTGGGCTTCACTTTCAGAAGTACATTCTCCCCTACCTTAAATTCTCTAGCTTTCCTATTCTTATCTGGATAAACTTTCTGTATATTCTAAGTTGACTTTAAATTCCACTTGATCTTAACCATCTGGTCATTCATATCCTTGAGAAACTCTGGCCCAAGTACCACTCTATCTGTTGGGTTGTCCTAGCTCACTAAAGTATTACATTTCCTACCATACAAGGCTTCAAATGGGCTCATTCTCAATGAAGCTTGATACCCATTATTATATGCAAACTCAACCAAGTATAAGTAATCTTCCCACTTAGATGGCTTATCCATCACATACATTCTCAACATATCTTCGATTAATCATTTGACCCTCTATGTTTTCTCATCTAAATGTGGATGGTATGTTGTGCTAAAGTTTATATTTGTACCAAATCCTTTAAACAATCCCCTCCAAAAATTGGAGGTAAACCTTGTATCTCTGTCCTAGACAATTGTCCTAGGTATCCCATGCAACCTAGCAATCTCCCTCATGTAGACCTCTGCAATATTAGCCACTATATGTGTTGTTTTTACAGGAACAAAATGAACAACCTTTATTAATTTTTCAACCACTACCATGATTGAATCATGTTGTCTTATTGTCCTAGATAATTTATTTATGAAATCAATGGTTATCACTTCCCATTTCTTCTCTGGAATTGGTAATGGTTGCAGCAAACCCACTGGGTGCCTATGCTCATCCTTCACCCTCTGACATTCCATACATCAAGCGATGTAATCAACAACATCCTTTTTCATTCCCAGCCAAAATAATTGGCTTCTTACTATTGTAATCATTCTTTGGTAACCGGGATATCCCACATAAGGAACATCATGCATTTCCTTCAATACCAAATTCATCAGTTCTCCAGAACTAGGAACATAGATTCTATTCTTATGCATAAGTAATATATCTTCCTTTATTTCATACTCCTTTATTTTCTATTGTACATGTCCTTGTTGCAAGATTTCCTTTACATGTAGGTAATGTTGATCTGTAACAAGATCATCTAAAATTATACTCTTCAAGTCTGACTGATGCATACTGACAGCAGTAGCATGCATGAGATGCACTCTTCTACTAAGTGCATCAACAAATTTATTCTCTTTTCATCTTGATATCGAGGTCATATTCACTTAAAAATTCCATCCATCTTGTTTGCATGTCATTCAAGGTTGGTTGTTCAAAAAGATATTTCAGGCCAATTTGGTTTGTCCTTAATTCAAATATCTTCCCCATGAGATAATGCCTCCACATATTCAAGGTGTGGACAATGGAAGAAATCTCCAAGTCATGCGTGGGATAGTTCCTCTCATGTTCCTTAAGGTTTCTAGACTCATAACCAATGACATGTCCATTTTGTGTGAGAATTCCTCCAAGTCCTTCTTTACATGCATCTATACATACCGCAAAACTTTCATTTGGGTCAGCAATCCTTAACACAAGTGCACTATTAAGTAATTCCTTCAACATATTAAAATTATCTTCACACTTAAGTCTGCCACGAAATTCACACCTTTCCAATTAGTATATGGTATCGAAGAAATTTTTCTGATTGAATGTGAAATCCCATCTTCGAAACTAGTTGTCGAACTTCTCCCTAACACCTCCATTGAAGAGGAATGTCTTTTGTATTTGATGCAATTATATGAGACCCATCATGATGCTTCCTTAGTTATTGAAACTTAGAAAAAGCATGTTAAATCCCAATATGACAAGCATGTCAAACCACGTGTTTTTTCTAAAGGTGATCTAGTTCTTCTTTGTGAGCAAGATTGTGATTTGCTAGGGGCCGGTAAATTCAAGCCCATGTGGCGGGGTCCTTATATTGTGAAACAAGTGTTGGAGAAAGGGGCTTATGAGCTGGTAGATTATGATGGAATCCCTTTGAGTGAACCCAGAAATCATTTTTACTTGAAGAAGTACTATGCTTAAATCATTTTTTCATGAGTGTTGTGTATTTTAGTGTATCATACTCTTGTGTGATTTTTCTTTTTTTGGTTCCACCTTTCAACTGCTTAACTTGCATTGTGCTTGGTTTCTAGGTGTCGGTGTCTTCGCTAACCTACATTGGCTTTGTTGATGGCACTAGTCGTAGTAATCAAAACTTAGCATCTTCTTCTTGGGAAATCTATGCACCTACAGATGAATTAATCAGTTGGCATGGTGTTTGCCTTGGTCGTGCAACTAAAAATATCACGGAGTATAGTGCAGTTAATGATTTGTTGACTGGCATTTTTTCACTTGGAATCCATCATATTATTGTACGACTCGATTCACATTTAGTAGTACTATAATTGAGTAACGTTTATTCAATCTAGAGTCCTACTTTGTTAAGGGTATATTTACAAATTCGCCTCTTGGAATGTCATTTTGTTTACATTGAATATCAACACATTCCTAGATGTCTAAATACATTAATAGATGCATTGGCTAATTATGTGTTAGACATACATTTGATACATTTGTAAAATCCAATCATACTTTGTACATAAAACAAGTAAGCCGATAGGAGCCTTATATTCATAGCGATAAAAGTTTACAAAAAGTGTTTTTGTTTGAAGACGAAAATAACAAAAATGTGAATCTCACGACTTCATACATAAAAAGCATCAAGGATGTTTCTCACTATAACAAGCGACTTCCTGTGCTAATATATGGATCAGTCGATTGATGGAGGCATATACACCCAATTTGTGGCGTTGGTAATGCCTCAAGAGCTCATCCGCAGTAGCGTCAGGGACATGCATGGTCAATCCCTCCAGGTTATGTTCTATGACCTCGAGGTCCAAAAAATCCACTCCTTCTATAGCACCTCTCTCTATGCGCCTCTAGATGGGAGATGATCCCAGTGGACGATAAGGTCCCACATCTACATTGATGAGAGCATTTTATTAATTCATCGAATAAATGACACAAAAAACATTTTATATCATTAAAATAACAAAAACATTATATAAAGAAAATTTCCTTCTTACCTATGTCCCCCCATTAGGACCCGTCTGGAAGAGCCAAATCTGGATCTCCATGGAATTCTACCCCGACATACACATAATATTCAACCATGATCAGTTGAGTCCTCAGCCACTAGAAGAAGACATCATCATATTTGACGATGGGAACACGTCCATGTTGAGCCATGAGATCTACCCAACTCTTCATCCTTGGATCCTATGGATAAGGTATTCCCCACTCCACCTATAGACGTAGGATAAATACCCTCTCTAGGAAGAAGGATACCAAAATAAATCCATATCCAAATTGTTTCAACCCACCATTTCGACATTTGGTAAGTTGTTTCTTCATTCTTTTTAGGACCCCTTCACACCACTTGAAGACTATGGTCTCCATACATTCTATGGCATTCTAAAACTGACTTTGCAGAGCCATATGAGGAGCTTCACTCCCTACCATGTGAGTGATAGTATATAGGATGGTCTGCAAAGGAAAATCTCGGACATCCCTGATAGCTACTTTTCTGCTATGTTTCTCAGTACCTTGCAACCAATGATGGCATACCTAATAGTCCATGGGCTCACCGCCACCCCTGCTACCTGTAAGTGTCACTGTGAACCACAGTGAGACAGTCCTGTCAAGAAATAGATATCCTCGTTATCTATGGTGAGTGTGTGGTAACCCACATGAAATGCCTGCTTGTTCACATCCCACATGTGAACCAAGTACTCTAGTAGTCTCAACTGGGCTCTCATGCCTTGAATATTGAATAATTTTAGTAACCCACATTGCTTGAGGGCCATTACTGTTCTCAATTCATTCTTGATGAAGTAATATTCTTCTTTGTTCTCTCGTTCACACCACTCCAACATAATAACTGAGGAAAGCCTACCAAGGAACCATAAGATGAGATTAGACACATAACATTCTTTCCTAGGGGTTTTTTCTTGTTAGGTTCATATTTTTTAAGTTTTTGGCTGCGAACGTCACATGCCTGCGCATTCACACAGTGTGGAATCCTTTCACCCTACCTATAGTTTCACCTACGATGATCCTATATCGTCGCATTTCTTGATATAGGGCACCTGTGACGACCTCAACGTGCGGGTAACCCCTAAATATTGACCCAAAAACACATTTATAACCAATGAAAATCAATTTTAAAACCATGAAAATATGAAGGAGAATGAGATTACCTCTTTGGTGGAGATGATTCATGAAATGGTCTGTCGTGTGCTTCACAGTCAACAACTAAAAATCAAGGTGAAAAAGGGATTTGGAGCAATATTTGGGTAAATTTACAAATGAAATGGTAAAATGTGGTTTTTTACCTATTTTATTGACTTTTATCACTTTTCATTTGCATATTATATTATTTTTATGCTTTATCCAAGCCCTAAAGTCTTAACAACTTTAAAAGTGATCGATTTTTGTAGATTGAAAAAGTCAAGAGGTGAAACGTTGGAACATGGGTCTGTTTTTTTGGTTTATTTTTATATTTGTCACATGTACAGATCCTTTTAGGTTTTTCTAGGAAAAACTCCAAGCAAAGTATTAATTCTTTCTCACACTCGTGAAACCATAAGAATGTAATCAAGTAGTCGTTTGTCTTTTTTTTGAACTCATAATGGTGACACAAAAAATGAAACCTATGGAGTATCCTATAAGCTCTTTTCAATCTCCCTAAACATGAAAATATGGTTGAGCAACCTTGTTCTTTTCACACTCGTAAACATATTTGAAGAAAACATCTGATGAGTGGTAGGTTATCACTTTTTCGATCTAGTTAGATTAATTTACGAAAAAGGACGTGATGGAGTTGTCTTTAAGTGTTTTTCAGACTCTCTAAAGTTGAAAAACCCCTGATTTTTCTTTCCTTGGACTCATTAACAAGCATCGAAAGACCCATATGGGATCAAACCAATCCTTCTTAGGGTTCGTTAAAAATACTCCAAGGGACTCATCCAAAGGATGAGCTTACATATACACGCATATGTTATGCTCCTCGATATTGCGTAAAAATAAAGAGGTACTCGCCATAAATGGTGGGGGGAAATTGGGAAAAAAATGCGTCTCTATATTTGTGTTAGTGGCAGTAATAGTCACTCTTGAACATGACACCCCCCTTCATCATTGTATCTAGGTTGGGAAATCCATTTGTCTCTCCTTTGGACATCCATAAGTTCATATGTTGGGTCCTCCTTGATTCAATGTTGTCAAGACCATTTTTGTGTCATTCATATGTTCAAGAGAAGTTAAACCTAAAAAATCATTCTATTGAGTCGGCCATGTGCAGTTATAAATTTTCTACCATGTCATCCTTCCTTGAGTCAGTTCTGAATCACTTCATACTTTGATCCTCAAATCTATTACATATTTTGTGTCATTGATGGGGGATACATCAAGGCCCTCATGTGATGAGTATTTTCATGTCTACTTCACCACATTATCCGGGAACAAGACTTAGAAATCATCAAGTACCTTATAACTTGCATGCCTCAATGGAATGTCTCTTCTCTTTCAATAATGGGTTCACATAATTGACCCCTAAATCGAAGATTCCATCGAGTGTTTGACTTCAAATTAATTATTGACATTCATTGGATTGTACTAGGGTACCTTTGGAGTCATTGATATCAATGGTGATTTCCCTCGCACTTGTTAACGATTTTCATTAATGACCGATAATCAAGTGGTTTATACCATGTTTGACTTCAACACTTGTAATCGCATAGCTAGATTAGTACTTAGGGACGATGGAAATGAAGACCCTGGATCTTATCATTTTGATCTAGGTTGTGACAGAGTATTCATGAATTAGTACTAACACATAGATCCACTGTGTATGTCTCGTGTCTATGTCCGAATATGAATTCTTTTAGAGCATAGATCCAGAGTGTATTCTTGGTGGTGATGTTGGATTATGATGGAATGGATCCACAGTGTATGTTTAGTGTCCATGACTCACTTGACACATATATTCACTTGTATTCTAAGCATGGGAATGCATACCTCAGAATTAGTATGATATTATGCAAATGCTTGTTTGTTGGCAAGTTCTTGATTGATGCACTCCTTTTTTTCGACACACACATTCTACAAAGTATTTCAAATGTCATGAGTTAGAGATTCATGCTTTGGGGGGAATTCTATTACAAATTATTTTAGTCACACCAGTGATCACCTGACAACATGTGTTAATGTTCCCTAAAAATATTAAAAGAGAATTTTTCCATGAAAAAGTGATTTTCTTTCCTCTTTCAAAAACTATGTCAAGGAAGGTCGTCGCACCCTACTATATGAATGGGGTGTGATGATACCTGATCAATGCACTCTAACCTAAACCTGGACTACGACATTGTCACATGCTGCTTGTGCATAGGGTGTGACGATGATTAAAGCATAGGAAAATTCAAATTTCATGAATGTTCTAGAAGGGGATCTTTTAGAAGATGAGGTGGCCTCCGATCGGTTTGGATATTACTTGCTTATTTGATTTGGTTGGATCATCCTAAGCTCCCCATACATCTCTCTTTCACACTATATAAGGAGGGATCTCTCATGGAAAAGGATAAGGTTGAATAGGCTAAGCTTTCTATGGAGAGTTCTACTTCAGATTATGCTTGAGAGATTTTCTTTAGTTCTACAAGTTAGATTGTGGATCTTCTTCATTCAAGGCATTGGAGCAAAGGTGTGTGTGTTGAAACAAGCATCCATCGAAAGTGGACCTTGCAACATCAAGGCATAGGTTTTATTCTCCACATTCTATTCACTTAATACAGTAATGCATTTCTTCCCTATATAAGCATATTGTCTTCTATTGTATAATTCCTTGATCATATAAATAGACTTCATTAGAATATATATATATTTTTTTCCCTTGTTTGTTGGTTTGTGATTCTTAGATAGGCTTACTATTTTCCAAACTCAAGGAAGGAGCTACAAAGACGACATTATCATGAACAATCATCGTTTAAAAGGTATGTCACTTGTAATCCATTAAACTAGTTCATATGATGATGAAGTTTAAGGCAAAGTGTGCATTTTGTTATGTTTTGTTCTAGTTTCCTGTGGAACCCAGGGATATTTGTTTGTGTCCGCATTTACCGATTAATCTAATAACACTAACTGAACCAAACTTGATTTTCCAAGCTCAATTTTCTCCAAATGTAATCTATCCGCTATTTTTGGATCAATGTAACAATGACTTGTTCCTGAATCAATTAAAATAGCAACAAGATAATTTATGATCTTACCTTCCACCTCGATCATGTTGGATTGGTACTCTTCTTGTCAATCATCCAAAGATGCATAAATTATTTACATATCTTTGACTGTTATAGCCTCTTGGACGTTGTGCACAGCCTTCACTATGTCCTTTCTATGTGGGAAATCATTGTACATGTGATCTTCTTTGCATCCCCAGCATTGGATTGGTGGTCTTCCCATTTTTCCCAAGGAGTCTTCTTTTTTGGATTCACCTTAACATATTGATCTTGATGATTTCTATTAGGCTCATTCCTATTGAAGGGAGGTTTGAATCCTTTCCTCCTCTAATCAGACTTCTCCTTCTTCTTATCCTTCCAAGATTTTTGTAGGGATTCTCTTCCCTGGCCTTGCTCATACATGTATTTAGCTTTCCTAATGGCCTCAATCAAGGTCTTGGGCTCATCATACCTGATATTTTATTTATAAAAGGTTGGCAGTCCACTTAAAAATCTTTGTATTTTCACCTTCTCATCATTAATGAACTGGACATACTTTAACAACCCCAATAACTTCTTATCATAATGTTCCATAGTCATGCTTCCCAGCCTGATTTCAAATAATTCCTACATTTTCTTGTCATAGAAATGATCTGAGAGGTACTCCTTCTGGAAATACTTCTTGAACTTCTTCCAAGTGATCCTACTCTCATTAATATGTTCAAATTGCTTCAGTTGATCCCACCACATTACAACTTTTCCTTGTAAATGGTAGGTGATAACTTTTTCTTCTAGGTTTGATGAATAGTTATGCAATTGAAAATATCTCCCGAGTCCAAGAAACCATGCCTCAACATCATCTTCCCTTTCTCTTTCACCATCAAAGGATGGTGGCTTAATCTTCCTTGGATCTCCTTGCAAACTGTCCACTTCCTGCCTTCTTCTTTGGTTCCTAACAAGAGACACCTTTGGACTACTTATGGAATCTTCAAATGCATAAAAATTTCTTGTTGAGTAAGGAGGTGAGTGGTGTCTATGATTTCTTCTAGCACTTCTTGAATAACCATCTCTTCCACGATCATCTCTTATTTACTAATACATGCCTTCTTCCTCTTGTTTTGAGTTTGATCCCCTCTTTGTTTGCCTCTGCAATTGATTTAAGCTCTGCATCACTCAAGAATTTATTTGAATTTGTTCTCTCATCAATCTCTCATTGTCTTCTTTGTAGTTCTGCACTTCTATTTTC
>ML803796.1:130367-150206 GCA_009831015.1 Picea engelmannii | reverse complement strand
AAGTTGCAAAAGGGAACACAACATGTGGGTAATGTATTTCCATCATGGAAGAGTTTCATTTCTGCACTTAGGAAACAATTATATCCTTTGGGTTATAAAGAAAAAGCAATAATTGAATGGCAATCTTTAAAACTAAGAAAAGGACAAACAGTGCAAGAATACACTGATGGATTTCAAAAAATGGCATTAATGTTAGACATTCCTTTGCAAACACAAGAAACTCTTATGAAGTATATAGGAGGTTTACCTGCGCATATTAGAAACATTGTTTTCATGTTTGGACCCACTAACCTTGATGAGGTTTTTGTTCAAGCTATGAATATTGAAGCAGGGAAAGCAGGTGTGTCATGGGAATCATCGTTTTCAAGGAAAGAAGACAAGAGGAAAAGGCATGGCAAGAATGAAAATGCAGTGACAAGGAAGGAAGGAAAGCCCTCTTGCAAGCATTGCAAGAAAGAAGGACATGACGAGGACATATGTTGGCAGTTGCATCCCGAGAAGAGGCCAAAGTGGTTAAAAGAAAAGAAGGGAACGCAAACAATGGCAACGACATCAAAACCCACAGACTTGGGATCGGATTCAGGTGATGAATCAAATATTTCATTGGTTGGTATGACAGGTAAAAATGGTGAAGACATTGATTGTAGAAACAGGTTGTTTCATATAAGGGTAATCATGCAACACACTAAGGTAGACACATTAATCGAAAGTGGATCTCAATCTAATTTAATCTCAGAAGAATTGGTTAAACAATTGGGATTAAAAACACAAACTCATCATAAGCCTTACACACTTAAATGGATAAGCAATCATCATCAGATGCACATAACAAAGCAATGCATAATCAAATTTGCAATTTCATCCAAGTATGTGGATGAAGTAACATGTGATGTAGTGCCATTAAGAGAATGTGGAATGGTCTTAGGTAGTCCATATTTATATGATCGTAAGGAAATCTTCTACAGGACAAAGAATCAATATCAATTCACTAAAGCAGGTCAGGATTATGTGGTGCATGCTCATCATGTTAAAGAAAATAAAACACTTCAAACAATGGAACAACTAAAGAAGGCAGTGCAAGCAAGAAACAAACCAATAATTGTTTCAAATGAAGTAATTGATCTTAAGCAAGAACAAGACATGGTTTTTGAATGGAAAATCAATCATAAGTTGCTTCAATATAAGCTCATGTCGTGCAAATATCTCAAGTATATCATCTCATTTGTAGTCGTCTTCTTGATACTGTCATTAGTAATGTTTTCTACATGGATGATAGTGGCTTCAGTAAGATGTAACAGGGTTCAAATGGCTAACAATATACTGTCAGTTGTCATGATTATGTTACAGTTAATCTTGATGAGACAGTTGCACATGACAGAGTTCAGAGACAGAGGACAATCCGAGTGGCCTATCTTGAGCTTGTTGACTAGTCAGTAACCTTTTGGGGACCAAAAGGTCTTTTTGTGGGGAGGTGTGATCCAAAATTGGATCCAGAAGCCTGACAAGACTTAAAAATGCTCAAAAATGAAAGTGCTCGGAATCCGACAAAACTAGCGCCACTGCGTCCATCTCATCTTCCTGATTCCAGCAGTATATTTACTTTGTCAAACGGGCTTTGTATGAGCAAGATATCGCGTTCTGTCTGAAAAGGAAAACAGGCAAAAAAAAATGGCATGCTGACTGTACAGGCCGTACGGTCCGTATAGATGATGTGGCATCTCCAGGAGGTGACACGTGGAAGGCTGATATGGCGTGCGGGCAGACAGTTGGGCCAATCCATGGGTGAAATGTGTCACCACTGTAAGGGTGACACGTGGCATAGGATGACGTCAACAACTGACTGGGCAAGTACAGTGGCAGGATGACATGGCAGGATGACAGGGCAGTACGGTGACAGGTGGCAGGCACGTGGACCAATCGACATTTGACGCGTGGCAGATTTTGGTTGGGTGTTGAGGTGCCATGTGGCCTAGTCACGGGCTGCCACATGGCACCTTGTGGTTGGTTTATGGGTTTTGGTAAAATTTATATGGCTGTCATAATTCCTCTTCTTTCCTCATTCTTTCATTAAGTTTTCTCAAATAGTTAATTAATGCATGCAAAATCAAAAAATCAACTATAGTCATTAAAAGATGCTACGGATCAACAACAGACTGTTCTGTAGCAGAGTCGTACAGATCCATACATCAGGGTTGTACAATAGAGATATGTGAATATGCGTACAACATCAATGCCTTACAATATATCCATATAATAGGATGTATGGACCATACATCTGTTGTTTTTTTTTCCCCTAGGTTTTTGTGCAATGCATACAAATATTTAGTAGACTGTACAAATATGTTTTGTGGGTGATTTATTTAACCATACAACTGTTGTTTTATCAATCAGTGGAGGTTTCCTTGTAAGCCCTGATCTAAGGAATGAGAGGATGAGTTGAAGGAGAAATCATCTGTGTATGTGTGTATTTTGTTTATGCTTACACTATTTACTTTTCCAGTTGTTGTGTGATTGATGATATGCTCAAAAATTAGATTTCAGCAGTTCAATAAATTCAGTTTGATTTGTTTTCTTTGAGATCATATGGATATTAGTCACCCAGGGTTGGAGGTTCTAATAAGTTGAGGATCAAATAGGCAAGCAGATAAAGCGTTTAGATTTGATGATAAAGGAGTGTACACCTTCAAAGAGTTTGATACTTTTTGTAGGGATGCATGGATCAATAGGGATTTGGTAGTTCCCTACAATTTTCAACATAATGGGGTTGAAGAGAGGAAGAATTGATCTATTATCGAGTCTACAGAGGCCATGATCCATGACATGTGTCTTCCCATGTGTTTGTGGGTTGAAGAATGTAATATTGTAGTACACATTTTGAATAGATGCCCTCACGAAGTTTTGAAGGACAATACATCAGAGGAATCTTTTTACCAATGATGAACTTGAGGTCTAACATTTCCATGTATTCATTTGCCTTATTTTTATTCATGTTCTTGATGAGAAGAGGACCAATCCAAAACCTTCTAGTATCAAGGGTATTTTTGTTGGTTACAATGAAACTTCAAAGGCTTACTAGATCTATGTTCCAACATAGTAGAACACAATTATGAGCAGAGGTGTGAATTTTATGAAGGATGGATGTTGCTCCAAGTTCAAGGAACCTTCTACAAAGATGGAAGAAGAAAAAAAAAGTTTTTTTCCCACATGCTCATCCAAAAGAATAGGAAAAATCATATTCATATCAACTTGGTTATAGTGAAGGTATTGATCCCTCTATACCTACTGGTACAAATAGAAAGTGGAAATGACTTACACAGACATTACATGATGCGCAAAAGCAAGTAGGAGTGCCAAAGACAATTTTTGGGTTGAGTCATCCCCCTATAACGTTTCTTACTTATTTTACATGAATGTTGTCAATTCGTGTGATAGAAAATTTCAGCTGTGAGGAAGAAATTGAAGAGCAGGGATGGTAGGATGCCATGATGGAGGAGAATGATATCTGGGTGGCCATTCCAAAACCTACTTTGGAATCCATGATTGATTCCATGCATACCGCTGATGATAACATTGAAAATTTGAAGTCCAGGGTAGAGGATTCTCTCGAAAAGAGGAAAATGAACTTCATGAGAAGATTTTTTAGGTTCAAGAGGCTGAGAGAGTATCTTGGTTTGTTGGAGAACATTCTCCTTTCAAAGAGGGAGTGTTATATTACCTAGTTTCTCTGAGTTTTTCTTCTTTATGCTTTGGTGAGTTAAGCAACAACAGATATTGCAAATTTGCAGAGGATGCACTTGTGAAGGAGATTCTCATGGCTGGCAAGTTTCTTATGAAAGAGGGCACATCACCTTGGGAGTTACACCTTGCTATGTAGGGTGAACTTATCCAGGATTGGGTACACATTGATTTCAGGAGTTACTTCTGCTAATTCATGGTAGAAGGTGAAGCACATTCACCATTGAATATGGGGCATATTTATTTCTCCAGTTACATAACCCAGTAATAGGCACATTAAGTTTTGGCTATTACTCATTTAGGGAGGTACACAAGTGAGGATTTTCTTTCCCAAATAAAGATGCAACACTTGAGGTTTTAGCTAGCCATTTTTTGTAACTATTACCTTGGCTTATAAAAGAAAAGGCTGGGTGCACCAGTTAACATATCCGTGAGAGAGTTGTAGTGTGATTTACAACAAGTTATTGAAAATAGAGTGTGGTAACTTGTTTCTATGTAGAGAGATGCAATTCTTCTTTCATATGATAATTTACGACGCATGATTGTTGTTGGAGACTCTGCTTGCTGATATAATTTCCAGATTTAGGTTTATGAAGATCTAACAATTTTTCTTCTACTGATTTGATCTAATATCGTGATATGTTGTGTCTACACTCTTGAGTAATTAATTCTAAGTGTTGATAATTGCAGACTTAAAATTTTGATAGGTGTTGAAGAAATGTTTCAGTTTTTTGTAGGATATTTTTATTGTTTGAGTGAAGACCTGTTTATCATCTGTTGAAAAATTGAAAATGGGTGCATTTATTGGTCTAGGAAAATATGTCCTAGGCCTCATATATTTGACTTAGTTAGTTAAACCTAGGTGGTTAGTTTTTCATACCAAGACACCCTACTAATTAGGCTGTTAAACAGGACTATATGTAAATTAACATCATTCTCAAGAGTCTTAAGATTATATACATGTCAACTTGTTATTATATGTGAAATTCAGAGCTTTTACTGCAGCAAACCAGCACAAAAGCATGATTATCGGTGTGTTTAACTTTTGTTTAATCTGACGATTTCTAGATTACTTACATGTCCATTGAGCGACAAGTCTAAACTAGACTTGCATAGTGTCTTTCATCTATTGTCTCATACACTTGGATTCTTGATAATGGCTAGTGTAACTGTTGTACAAGGAGATTTCCATGATGCAATCAACCAAGGAGTCACTTCATGGTTTACATTTTCTAAATCTTGCTTGAGCCAAGTATAATGTTCACTGGTTGTTTTGAAATGTATATAAGTTGAAAGCATCTAGGATTGAAGGAATTATACAGGCTATTGTTGGACCCAGATTACTCTGAGAGAACTACAAACTGGCACTATATGAAGAAAACATAAGGTCTCCGCATTAGGGAAAATTTTGAGGTCTAAAATGGGTCTCCTAAAAAAATGATAAAATAGTAGTTAAAATAATAAAATAAGAGTTATAAATTGTCAAAGAGAAAGAAAGAAAACTACTTTTTAAACTATATTTTAGACTTATCTTCTTGTAGGTTCACTCAAATTTCAAGTGTGACACTTGTTGGATGTGAGATTAAATTCCGCAAGCAACGAGTGCCTACACTTGAAATTTGAGTAACCTGCAAGGAGATAAGTCAAAAATACAATTAAAAAAAGTATTTTTCTTCCTTTCACTCCAAAAATATTTACCCTTATGGTTGACATAATCATCTTGAATCCTATTAGTTCTTTTAAAGTTGAGTTTCATAATACAGTTTTTGTTTTGAGGCTCATTTTTTACCTCAAAATTTCCCTAATGGGATTGAAGTTTATGTCATGATATCCTCCTAGGACCATCATTGGTATGTGTGGGAACAATGGTCCATGAATATGGAAAATTATAAATGAAAGGAAGTTGGTTTTTTAATTTCTCCATCATGCAGGAGTGACTTCATCCATTATGCAATAAGTATAGAATAAACATCAATATATATTTAGTGCTTTTCGTTAGTTCAAATTTAGTGTATTTCCATTTAGAAGTTGGCTCTGATTTAAAATTTCAGCATAAGTTTTTATATTATCACCTGCTGGTAGAGAGGTTGTTGAAGTTGATATCATTTGACTAATAACTTAACAAAAATTTACTGATTGTTAATTTTTCTTTTCATTTTAAACTAAAACAGTGTGGATGCAGCGCTAGGTCCTCAACAAACTTGAAAAATGCCTTCTAATATAATCCAGATGAAATTGGTTGAATGTAAAGTGAACCCAACTGTTGGTTTCAAACACATTGCCACAAACCCACTAATAATTTACAGAGGTACATGTATACTTATTCTCTCAAATGAAAAACCAAATATATATTGCTTTTTCTGTATTTTGAAGTTATGGAGTAGCAAAGATCTGTAATGGAAGGCAGAGTCCATGATCTTAACATGGATTTCTTGTGTAGGTGGACAATTGAGCTTACAGAATCCCCTGGCACAATGTATGCCAATGAATCCTACCGAATCCAAGTCGATTTTCTTGATCATTACCCCATGGAAGCTCCACGGTGTGGCTCTTTATACTTTTTCTTAAATTCCCACGTGACCTAATTCTTAAAATTCTATGTCATCACTTATTGGGTCATAATGCTTTTGTTGCTATTTAAAAGATGTATACTATTTTCAATTCTACAGGTTAATTTTCTCCTATCAGCCCCTATGCATCCTCATATTTACAATGGTGGGCACATGTGTTTATGTATGTATCCGAGTGCCCTAGAGTATAAATATTGGTATTCTATTCAGGTCTTATATTATTTGTATTCATGCATTTGCTAGAATTAGGCTTGAGATTTGAATGTGTACTTGTTTTTTACTGCATTTTGGCTTGAAGTTAAAATTATTTTTGTTTATGTTTATCTTTTAATGTCCTTAGAGACTTATATAGTCTATACTAGTTTTCTTAGCATCAAAATTGAAAATTGTCTTTAATCCTCAAATTCTTCTTATGCAATACACATACTGCAATCATATACTCCAACAATCAAACATGAAGGTATCACAAATGCACAAATAAACCATTGATATATTAATGTCATCTATATGAAAAAATGTTGATTGTAGAATTTATGGTCTTATTGTTTTAGTATTTAGAAGGTAATTTCAAACTTTCTACCATTTTCTATTACCAGGGATTTTATTATGGTATATGTTGTATTAAAAGACTATTTATAATTGATTGGGTAAGTCATGCATATGAGAATATTTAATGTAAACCCAACTTGAGGAGTTTGTTGGATCTTTGGGTCTGCTTCATTTATGGTTAACCATTTTAGTGGTTGTTTTCATCCCACCCTTTGGGTTTTGGGGGATAAACCTAAACCTATTTATTGGTGAGACTCTAGCCTCACATGACATGCACAAGATACATACATTTCACACATAATGCATTGTGCTCTTTTGGATCTTCTTACTAAGATGTGCTTCATTGTTGAAAGGTATTTCTAAATACCACTTGTCTCACTTGGTTACCGCAGGTTAACCATTTTAGTGGTTGTTTCCATCCCACCCTTTGGGTTTTGGGAGGTAAACCCTAAACCTATTTATTGGTGAGGCTCTAGCCTCAAATGACGTGCACAAGATACGTACATTGCACACATAATGCACTGTGCTCTTTTGGATCTTCTTATTAAGATGTGCTTCATTGTTGAAAGGTGTTTATAAATACCACTTGTCTCACTTGGTTAGCACATGATCTTCTTGAGACCCCAATATGTTATCAAAGCAATGGTTGTGAGATGAATAAAATGGAAGACATGTGTAGTTTGCAGCCTTGTTTATGGCACAATGTTGGCCAAGGAAGATTTTGTTGATGGGCTTGTTCTGATTGTAGTGAATATGTGTGTTAGAAGCAATCTATTCAAAAGAGACATTTAATCATTTTTATTAAGTGGTAAATTGAGTTTGAAAAATGATCACTCAACTTGAATTGACTAGGGAAGAGCGATTTGCAATTTGTTGGTTGTTGATGAATGAGTTTCTAGTACTTATGTTGCATGATTTAGTGTGGGAGCTTGGTGTTACAGGGATAATGATGATGAAAAAACCCACACATTTGTTTTGATTAGTGATAAAACCTAGGTAGATGCATGGATGTAGTTTTGTTGAAATGCTATGAACGAGAGTTGCCTTCACGGGATCACATGAGGAGGAGCCACATCTCTTCTTTCACAAGAGATTACTATTATTGTTGTTTCACCAAATTGGTGATATTATTTAGTGCCAAATAGTTTTTTAATTGGCTTCAAGAGTGGTTTTGAAGGAACTTTATTTGTTGATTGTTCCTTTGTATTTAAATGTATCTACATCTGCATGAAACTTGTAATAATTTGAGTGTGAGATGCAATTTGTCACAAGCCCCATTGAATTCAAAAAGATTTTGTCTTGCAATATAATAGATGAAAATGAAGGATCATTGTCCAATCACTCTCTTGTCCCATTACCCTACCTAGGGTAAACCCATATGACACATTATTACCATCGTATCCTCATTTTTAGGTGCACTATTGAATTGAACTGGACAATGGGCCCTAATTTTCATCTATTATATTGCAAGACAAAAGATTTTTGAATTCAATGAGGCTTGTGACAAATTGCTTGTTTTGAATTGATTTGAACTATGTGTAAATTGACTTGCGACATGGAGAATTGTGTCTTGGAATTTCTAAATCCATGTGTCTAGTGTTCAATTTCATTGGACATCTCTAAAATGTCATTGGGGCATAGTCATATCAAGCTACACAACACTTTTCATGGGGGAATTTTTACTTCCATGGCATTTTCTACCAAAAAATTGTCAACAAATAAAAAACCCTCCAGGTAAAGCGTTTCCTAGATTTAGCTCGTGCTAGAGTGGCTCCCTTCCTTGTTGGATGGGAGATTGTGTGGGTCAATTGAGCACTTGAGCTCCTGGTGACTAGATCTATAGATTTGTTGATCAATGTTGCTTATGGGTATAGATGTGAAGGCGGTATGGGAAGATATTGTTGATGATTGCAACTTCATGAGACATTCTCCAGATCGTACTCCTCTGGACTGAGTTGAGATGAACTGTGAGAATGCCTATGTGATAGGTGATTTGTACTCCTCTAGACTGAGTTGAGATGACTCATGTTGGTCTCTTGTTTTTCTCCTCTGGACTGAGTTGAGATGACTTGAGATGGTCTATTTTCGTACTCCTATGGACTTAGTTGAGTTGACTTGAGATGGCTCTCCAGTTCGTACTCCTATGGATTTAGTTGAGTTGATCTATTGAGAGTGACGTCCCCTATGGTTGAGAACATGTGGATCTATCCCTAGTGGAAGAGCACTAGAGGATGTGTGTGAGACCCCTTTCTATATTTTCAAATAGTAAGACTATTGTAAAACCCTAATTTGTATTGTGAAGGATACAAGTCGTCCCTACTATGTAAAGACAATTAATATTATGTAAAAGAAAAATTGTATTATTGAGTTGTACAATTTGGTCCTCTTGTACCAATAGACATGTCTATTCATTGATTTAGGTCATGTATATATTAGAGAGATACATCCCCATTGAGGATTATATCTCATTCACTTACAACACATACTTGGAGAGTTGAAATTTAGTGTGCACTCTTTTCTATGCGCTATCTTTCTTGGTCATAGAGCACCCTATTGTGTGCATGAGGTTTTTCTATGGAGAGGGGTCTTCTCTTGGAAATATAGTAAAGGTTTGTTGGGTTTTCCCCTTGTTTGATAAGGGTTTTCCTAAGATAACTTCTTGTGTCTTGTGCATGGTTATTCTTGTGATCTTGGTTTACTGTAAAAATTGTATTTTGCGTTGTTGCATTGTTTATGGTTCAAGTTCATGATAAATTGAAAAGAAAATACATGTTCTTGAGTAACCATTAAAAATTCAACATGGTATTAGAGCAATGTTCCTGGAAGAGCCATTGCACAAGCTACTCCAACACCTTTCCAAGCTAGTCGTCACTTTCTTGTTGCAACTGCAAAATGGACCCTTACCCCTTTCCTTGTTAAAATAGTTTTATCACTTTCCCTTGAGTGTTGGGCCTAAATTATTCACATACAGGTATGGCCTAGTCCAATGCATCACCTGCAACTTTCAGATTGAAAATTAAAGAAGTTTGGATTTTCGGCCCTATGGTTTCTGCAGATTTTGGTTTCTAAGGTTTTTGTAGGTCGTTGGGGAATTTTTGTAGCTCACTGGGGTTCTTTTGACTCTCTAGGGCTTCTTGTTGGTAGTCATAATTCCAATGAACCTCTTAGATATTTCCTCTTGAAAAAAAAATGCTACGGTTTCTAGCCTAGCCGTTAGGGTTTGGGAAGAATTTGCAAGCCATGATGAACAAAACTTTGGTGGAAGATAGGCTTGATGGATCAAGAAACTTAAGCTCCTGGAAGTCAATATTACATATCACTCTAGAAGAGAGTGACCTATTAAATTTAATAGAAGGAACTCTACCAGCAATAACAACCGATGAGGAGAAGGCTGAATGGAAAACAAATGATGTCAAAGCTAGGAAGATAATCATCTACTCAGTAAGAGATCATCTACTACCTCACATTTCTACCTTGAAGACAACTTATCTAATGTATGATGCATTGAATAAGATGTTTGAGAGAAACAACAATAACATAGCTCTTACCTTGAAACACCAACTTCAAAATCTCAAGATGACGAAAGATGACACCACTACTACCTTCTTCATGAAGATTTCAGAGATCAGAGATCAGTTAGGTGCCATTGGAGAAACCATAACAGACATATAACTTGTCATGATTACTCTTAATGCTCTTCCAATCCATTGTGAACCATTCATTCAAAGTACCAAGGCAAGAAAAGACTTACCTTAGTTTGATCATCTATGGGTAGACTGCACTCAAGAGGAAACCAGACTTATAGCCAGAGGCATGCAAGACTCCCATCGTAATGAAAATTGAGCCCTTGCTTCTCATGCAAAGACAGGAAGAAGAAATAAAATAAGTTTCAACAAAGCATTCAATGACATGAAAACTTCGACAACTCTAGGTCATGAACAAAGAAAATACATATCAAATATTCAATGTTTCAGAGGTGACAAGATGGACACATTGCGAAAAATTGTCCTAATAGGAAGAAAGGAAGACAACATGCCTCCATTGCCAAGAATAAAGGAAGAAAACATGCCTCCACTACCAGGAATAAAGGAATACAACATGCCTCCACTGTCGATGTTGATTCAGAACCACCTCTAAGAGATGAAGGCATCAAGGATGAGGTGTTCTTCATCATTTCAACACTCTCAGGTATGGTTCTTATTGATAGTGATATTTGGTTGATTGACAGTGGTGCTTCCAGGCACATGACTGGATATAGAGAACATCTCATTGATCTTGTAGAGAAAGAGTCTCATTTGCATGTTTTACTTGGTGATAATGCCAGATATACTGTGAAGGGAGTTGGATCTTCTTCCTTCCAACTAGATTCTGACATACCACTTCAATTAAGTGAGGTACTATATGTACCTGGGATGAAAATGAACCTTGTCTCTATTTTTGGCTTAGAGGATAAAGGCTACATGGTTATTTTATTTGAAGGAAAATTTATTGCATGGCACAAGAACTCACGCATGGATTCTCCCCGGGTGATTGGTGTTCGAGAAAATAGTTTGTACAGATTGACTGTCCAACAAGTTCAGGCCTTGTTACATGATACTATCAGCTTGAGCGAGCTATGACATAGAAGACTTGCTCATTTACATTATAGATCCCTTCCCGCTTTGGGGAAGATTGCGACAAGACTTCCAGAGATACATATTGAGCATGTTGGCGTTTGCAGAGGTTGTGTTCTTGGAAAGAATGTCAAGGGGTCATTTCCGAGAAGAGAAAATAGATCCAAGGGGATCTTGGACTTGATATATATAGATGTTTATGCACCCATGACTATTTCTTCCTTGAGAAGATACTCATACTATGTGCTCTTCATCGATGATCACTCTCGGAAGATGAGGATTTACTTCTTGAAGACAAAGGATGGATTCCTTGTGAGAATTCAAGAATTTAGAGCTCAGGTTGAGAACTTGACCGAGAGGAAGATCAAGGTGTTGAGATCAGATAATGGAGGAGAGTACACCTCCAGGGATCTCAGTGAATTTTGTATTGAGGCAGTGATTAAGAGGGATTACACTGTTCCTTATAACCCTCATCAGAATGGGGTTGCAGAGAGGAAGAATAGATCCATTTTTGAGGCAACCAAAGCAATGATACATGATCAAAATCTACCTATCATTCTATGGGAAAAAGAATCCATAACAACTGTGTACGTTCAGAACATGATTCCTCATAAAATTATGAAGAACATGACCCTCGAATAAGATTTCACTGGACTGAAGCCTGAGGTTGGAAACTTCAATATATTTGGGTGTTCAGTATACATTCATGTACCCAAAGAAAAGAGGACCAAGATAGACCCTTTAAGAAGAAAGGGTACATTTCTGGGGTACAATGAATCTTCGAAGGCATACCAGATATACATCCCTCGTCAGAGACAAATCGAGGTTAGCAGAGATGTCACCTTTGAGGGATAGATAAACTTCCGAAGATCCAGAGAATCTCATATGGAGATTGACAGCGAGAATAAATAAGAGACGTTACCTTATCCCCCTTCAACAGTTCAGAGGGAGACAATTACTGATCCAGTTGATCCTGCAGCTCCATTTGATTTTCCGAGATACATTGCAGTAGGCCAGAAGAGGCTTGCACGGGCTTAAAATACTTTGCAAGAGGAAAAGGGACATGCATCTCCTCATGGTACATTCTGAGAGAGAGACCACATAAATTTTTGGGATATTTTTCAGCTATGAGCCACATCATTGATACTAAGCCTTCTTGCCATGGAGAAGAAACAATTCAGCAGGTTTGGCAAGATGCCATGACTGAAGAGTATCAGTCCATCATGAATAATGATGTGTGGGATATTGTTCCGAGATCGAAAGGGAAGTCTGTAGTGACTTTGAATTGGATCTATAAGATCAAGTATGCAACTAATGGAAGTGTCGATAAGTACAAAGAAATATTTGTGGCTAGAAGATTCTCTCAGGTTCAGGGAATATATTATGAGGAGACATTTGTTCATGTTTCCCGATACACTTCCATCCGTACGATTATTTCCCTTTCTATATCCATGGATTGGAGACTACATTAGTTGAATGTGAAGACAACCTTTCTCAATGGATAAATTGAGGAATAAGTTTACATTGAGCAACCAGATGGATTCGTGATACATGAGTAGTCTCATGTGTGCAGGTTGAAGAAATCCCTATATGGACTAAAACATGCACCCCGTGCATGGTATGAGAAGATTGATGGATACTTGATGAGTTTGGGCTTCAACAAGAGTGTTTTTTATACCACCCTATACTACAACATTGTTGGTGACAAGTGCCTAATTTTGGTCCTATATGTTGATGACTTATACCTCACCAGTTCAGAAATCCTTATTGGTGAATGCAAACATGCATTGGCTTCTGAATTCGAGATGAAGGACCTTGGTATGATGCACCATGTATTGGGACTAGAAGTGTGGTAGAGGACTGATGAGATTCTCCCGATTTAGGGGAAATACACAATGGAGATATTGAAGAAATTCAGGATGATAGACTGCAAGCCCATGGCTACACTGATGGTGATGAATCTGAAGAAATTGAGCGAGACTTCTTCCAATTCAGGAGAGATTGATCCATATCTTTACAGACAGTTGATTGGATCTTTGATGTATCTGGTTAACACCAGACCTGATATATGCTATGTAGTGAGTGTACTCAGTCAATTTATGAGTCAGCCGAGACAAAAACACTGGATAGAAGTGAAGCATGTGTTGAGATATTTACGAGGCACAGTTGGTTATGGATTGAGATATGCCTATGGTTTAGACATGAGATTACAGGGATATGACGATGCCTATTGGGTAGGGAGCACAGTGGACCGGAAGAGTACCTCCAGTTGTTGTTTTACTTTGGGATCTACCATGGTTTCTTGGTTCAACAGGAAACTGTTGAATTTTAATTCTTAGCTCATGCACATGTTGTTTATTTCAATTTAGCATGTACTTGAACCATAAACAATGCAACAATATTATACACAAGTGCTACAATAACCAATATCACAAGAAGAATAACCATGCAGAAGAACACAATATTTTATCCTGGGGAAACCATTCTCAATCAAGGGAAAAACCCAACAATCCTTTGCTATATTCTCAATATAATATCCCCCACACCATAGACCTTAGAACACAAGAGGGTGATTACAAAACCTAGAAACTTGTGCCTAAGATAAGTGCCCACTTCATCCGTACAACTCCACTTGAGAGAATGTTACAAGTGTGTGTGTGTGTGAGTTAGATCCATAATGGGGATCTACTCCTATTTATACAAGACATATCACATCAAAATGATGTGTCTATTGGCACAATAGGGCCGACCTATTCAACTGAATAATATAATTAATCATTACACAATATTAATTATCTTTTACATGGTGAGGCCAACTTGTACCCTTCACAACACAAATTAAGGTTACAACAAATCTTACTCTTAGACAATATAGCAAGGGATCCAAACATCCTCTAGTGCTCAGCCACTAGGGAGACATCCACCTCTACTCAACCATAGGGACACCACTCTCAACATATCAACTCAACTAAGTCCATAAGAGTTCCATCTAGAGATCATCTCAAGCTGACTCAACTCAGTATCGAGGAGTACAAGGTAGGATACCATCTCAAGTCATCTCAACTCAGTCCAGAGGAGTAGACAAGAGACCACACGTCATCACAACTCAGTCGAGAGTCTGATGCACACCCATCACATGGGAACACCCAGCACATGGGCTCTCTCACATATCATCTCAACTCAATCCAAAGGAGAACAACCTGGAGAATGTCACACAATGCTGCAATCATAAAAAATCCCTCTTATCTAGGGAGGCATTCTTCCCCAGGCCAAGTCTCTCACAGAAGTAATCGAACTTTGTCCTAGGAAGCGGTTTGGTGAATACATCTGCAACTTGCTCCTGTGTAGAAAGGTACTTCAAAAGTACTACTTTCCTCTGCACCATATCTCTGATATAATGGTATTTGATCTCAATTTGTTTCGATTTATCATGAAACACAGGATTCTCGGAGACCTTCACACAACTCTAGCTATCACAATGGATAATGGTGGAATCCATATCATGACCAAATAAATCTGCAAGGATCTTGTGAATCCACATTGCTTTGTGGACTTCCACACATTATGCAATATACTCTTCTTATACGGTACTCAAAGCCACATAATTGTGTTTCCTGATGCACCAGGAAACCATGGCAGACCCCAACTTAAAACAACAATAGGATGTGCTCTTCTGGTCCACTATGCTCCCTTCCTAATATGCATCAACATATCCCCGCAATCTCATGTCTACACCGGAGGCATATCTCAGGCCATAACCAACTGTGACTCGTAGATATCTCAACACATGTTTCGTTGTTATCCAGTGTGTCTGTCTCAGCTGACTCATAAATTAATTGAGTACACTCACTGCATAACATATATCAGGTCTGGAGTTAACCAGATACATCAATGATCCAATCAACTGTATGTAAAGATGTGGATCAATCAAGCCCAATTCTGAAGAAGCCTCATTCATCTTCTTCAAATTCACCATCAGTGTAGGCATGGATCTGGAGTCTGTCATCTCGAATTTCTTCAATATCTCGAGTGTATTTTTCTTGACTCAAGAAAATCTCATTAGTCCTCTACCATACTTCTAGTCCTAAGAAGTAGTGCATCATACCAAGGTGATTCATCTCGATTTTAGAAGTCAATGCATGCTTGTATTCATCAATAAGACTTTCTGAACTGGTGAGGAATAAATCATCAATGTACAGGACCAAAATTAGACACTCATCACCAACAATGTGATAGTATAGGTTGGGATCAACAACACTCTTATTGAAGCCCAAACTCATCAAGTATCCATCAATATTCTCATACCAAGCACGAGGTGCCTGTTTTAGTCCATACAGGGATTTCTTCAACTTGCACACATGAGACTTATTCTCATGTATCACGAATCCATATGGATTCTCGATGTAAACTTCTTCTTCAATTTGAACATTGAGAAATTTTTTCTTTACATTCATGTGATGCAGTATCCTACCCATGGATGCATCTAGGGCAATGATCATACTGATGGAAGTGTATCAGGAAACATGAGAAAATTTCTCCTCATAATTTATTCCCTCCACCTGAGAGAATCCTCTAGCCACAAATTTCGCTTTGTACTTATCGACACTTCCATCAGTTGCATGTTTGATCTTATAGATCCACTTGGAAGTCACTATAGACTTCCCTTCGGGTCTCAGAACAATATCCCACACATCATTCTTCATGATGGAATGATACTCTTCGGTCGTGGAATCTTGCCAAACCTGCTGACTTGCTGCTTCTCCATGACAAGAAGGCTTAGTATCAATAATGTGGCTCATATAGGAAACATAGCTCAAAAATCTCTGTGGTTTCTTGGTCTCTCAGAATGTACCATGAGTAGCTGCATGTCCCGTTGTCCCCTGCAGAGTCTGTCGATCCCAAGCATGCCTTGTATGGCCTACTGCAATGTCTCTGGGAACCAGGGATGATTTTAAGGATGTAAATTTATTTTAAAATGTAGAAACCTTGGCGAATCTTACTAATCCTTCATATGCCAACTATAAATGATTGGCAATATTTTTGTAAACATATTCAAATTTATAAGGATTTATATAGTTTTTATAAAATTTTGGTGATTTTTTAGGTAAAATAATTTTATCCTATAGAATTTGGGCGAATCATTTTTAAAATAGAGAATCTTATTTTTGGAAAAACCATGGAAATTTAGCCCATGAGCGAAATTTATCCACTAAAATCAGCCATGCTGGGAACATCAAATGGAGCTATGGGATCAATTTGATCAGTAATTGTCTCCCTTTGAACTTCTGAAGGGGGAGAAGGTATTGTCTCTTCATTCATTTTACTGTCAATCTCCATTTGAGATTCTCTGGATATTTGGAAGGATATCTCTTCCTCAAAAGTGACATCTCTGCTAACCTCAATCTATCTCTGACCAGGGATGTATATCCAATATGCCTTCGAATATTGATTGTACCCCACAAATGTACTTTCTTCTCAAATAGTTTGACTCCCTCTGAAGTCAAGTGATTCCCTCAGAAGTTGGAAGGATAAACATATGTCCTAGAGGAATTGTGACATCATCCTTTTCCTATGTTGCTATCCTGGAGACATCCCATGTATTCTCAGGTCCTTTACTACCTCTACAGTACTTTGCTCTCCTCCTGTACTAGGATAATAACCAATATGGCCTCCCATAGGGATAACAACCAAAATGGCTTCCTGTACTAGGATAATAACCGACCAAGAAAATTTGGACTCTCGTACCAGGGATCATGGTCCAAGTCATCAAGGCTCCCATACCAGGGATGATACCCTTCATTATCAAAATGCAAGAAACTACATAGTAATGATGAAATCTGATAAGGAATGTAGTACACAACTTACCTTAGTCTACAATCATGCTCAATCTTTCTTTTGGTCCCCCTGAGAAAGATGAGATATGAAGAAGAATGCTTCATATTTTGTCTTCATATCTCTGATGTGGTTCTGAATCAACATCTACAGTAGATGCATATTGTCTTTCTTTCTCCCTGGTAGGACAATTTCTCGCAATGTGTCCATAATTTTCACATATGAAACATATAATCCTTGAGATGTCTTTTCTATATTCATGACCTGAAGCTGTTGAATTTTTCTCGTCTTTAAATGCTTTTCCAGAACTTCTTCTATTTCCTCTTCCTCTCTTTTCATGAGAGGAAAGGGATTGATTGTCATCATGATCAGAGTCTTGCACTCCTTTGGCTATAAGTATAGTTTCCTCCTGAGTGCAGTCCATCCATAGATGGTCAAACTCAAGTATATCTGCTCTTCCACTGATACCTTGAAGAAATGGTTCCCAATGTCTTGGAAGCGCATTGAGAGTAATCATGAAAATTTTTCTGTCTATTGTTGTTTCTCCAATGACACCTAGATGATCTCTGATCTATGAGATCTTCATGAAGAAAGTGGCAATGGTGTCAACTTTCGTCATCTTGATATTTTGAAGTTGGTGCTTCAATGTAAGATCTCTGTTTGTGTTGTTTCTCTCAAATATCTTCTTCAATTCATCATACATCTCATAAGTTGTCTCCAAGGTATAAATACAAGGTAGTAGATGATATTCTTACTGAATAGATGATTATCTTCCCTGCTTTGACATTTTCTGCCTTCCAATCAACTTTATCTTCATCAATAGTTATTGTTGGTAAGGTCTTTTCTATCAAAATCAATAGGTCATCCCCTTCTAGAGTGATTTGTATTCTTGATTTCCAGGAGTTGAAGTTTCTTTATTCATCAAGCCTATTTTCCACCAAAGTTATGTTCTTCATGGTTTGGAGATTCTTCACAAACCCTAACGACTAGGCTAGGAAACCTAATGACTATTCTAGGCTAGCAACCTTAGGTTTCGTTGGACTTATGACTGCCAAATATAAGCCTTGGAAAGTCAAAATAACCCTAGTGGGATGCAAGAATCCTTCAATGAGCTGCAGAAACCCTAAAACCGAAATTCTACAGAAACCCTAGAGACCCTAGGGGCAAAAAATAAAAACTTCTCCGATTTTGAATTTGAGAGCTGCTAGAGGTGTGCTAAAGGAGGCCATACACTCCTATGCAAAAATTATCCCCAACGTTTAATTGGAAAGTGAAAAAACTGGAAAAAGAAGGAGATTCATTTTTTTGCAGTTGCAACAAGAAGGTGACGACTCACTTTTCAATGACTTGTGCAATGGCTCTTCAGGAACTCTGCTCTGATACCATGTTTAATTTTAATGCTTAACTCATGCACATTTTTTTTACTTCAATTTATCATGTACTTGAACCATAAACAATGCAACAATACTATACACAAGTGTTGCAGTAACCAAGATCACAAGAAGAATAACCATGCACAATAACACACGAGTTTATCTTGGGAATACCCTTCTCAATCAAGGGAAAAACCCAACAATCCTTTGCTATATTATAAAGAGAATATCCCCCACACCATATACCTTAGCACACAAAAGGGTGCTTACAAAACCTAGAAACTTGCGCCTAATATAAGTGCACACTTCAGCCGTACAACTCCACTTGAGATAATGTTACAAGTGTGTGTGTGAGTTAGATCCACAATGGGGATCTACTCCTATTCCTACAATACATAGAACATCATAAGGATGTGTCTATTGGCATAATAGGGTCGACTTGTTCAATTGAATAATATAATTAATCATTACACAATATTAAATATCTTTTACATGGTGGGCCGACTTGTACCCTTCACAACACAAATTAGGGTTATAACAAATCTTACTCTCAGACAATATAGCAAGGGATCCACACATCCTCTAGTGCTCAGCCACTAGGGAGATGTCCACCTCTGCTCAGCCACAGGGATGCCACTCTCAAAAGATCAACTCAACTAAGTCCATAGGAGTGTCATCTAGAGATCCATCTCAAGATTACTCAAATAAGTCCATACGAGTACAAGGCAAGAGACCATCTCAAGCCGACTCAACTCAGTTCTTAGGAGTACAAGGCATGAGACCATCTCAAGTCATATCAACTCAGTCTAGAGGAGTAGATAAGAGACCACACATCATCACAACTCAGTCCATAGTCCATATCACACCCATCACATCAGCACACCGAACACATGGGCTCTCTCACAGGTTGTCTCAACTCAGTCCAAAGGAGAACGAAATGGAGAATGTCACACGACGTTGCAATCATCAACAAAAAAAGACTTATGTGGCTTTGAGTACCGCATAAAGCAGAGTACATTGCATTATGTTGTTGATACTGAGAGGGGGGTGAATCAGTATCAAGTACAATTTTAAAAAACTTTTCCAACTTATACTTAAACCATTCAATTATATCCAATGAGAAATGAACAATAGTATAAGAGTTACACCAATACACCACAATACACC
>ML803796.1:111202-126409 GCA_009831015.1 Picea engelmannii | reverse complement strand
TTGTAATTCTTTTCTTTAATTGTCTTCAGGGCCTACATGTACAATTCACTTTGTCATCTTCAAAAATTCATTTCTCCTCAACCATGAGGATCCACGTGACGTGCCACATACCACCGGAAATAGCATGATGTATACTATCCATCAATGGGTGTTGTATCTACATGTGAATTTTCCTTCATGTCCAAATAACTTCATCAATCTTGTGGTCCAAAACCCATGACTAGGGTTGACATCAATGACAACAACCAATCTTCCAACATATGTGTGGTAGTCTACGAAGTAGTGTGGCTTTGCAAGATCCTTGCAGACTTATTTGGACATGAGATGGATTCCACCGTTATCCATTGTGATAACCAGAACTATGTGAAGATCTTAGAGAATCCTATGTTTCAAGATAAATCGAAACACATTGAGATCAAATACCATTACATCAAAGATATGGTGCAGAGGAAAGAAGTACATGTGCAATAAGTTTCTACACACGACCATGTTGCAGATGTCTTCACCAACCTGTTTTCTAGGATGCAGTTCGAGTACTTCTTTGAAAGACTTGGCCTAGTGGAGAATGCCTCCCTAGCTGAGAGGGAGTGTTGATGATTGCAACTTCATGAGACATTCTCTAAATAATACTCCTTTGGATTGAGTTGAGATGATTTGTGAGAACATATATGTGATAGGTAAGTCATACTCCTCTGCACTAAGTTCATATAACTTGTGTTGGTCTCTTGTCGTGCTCCTTTGGACTGAGTTGAGACGACTTGAGATGGTCTCTTGTCATACTCCTATGGACTTAGTTGAGTTGACTTGAGATGGCTCTCTAGTTCATACTCCTATGGATTTAGTTGATTTGATCTGTTGAGAGTGACGTTCCCTGTGGTTGAGCACATGTGAACTTTCCCCTAGTGGAATAGCACTAGAGGATGTGTGTGAGACCCCTTGCTACATTGTCAAAGAATAAGACTATTCTAAAACCCTAATTTGTATTGTGAAGGGTACAAGTCGGCTCTACTATGTAAAGACAATTAATATTATGTAAAAGACAAATTGTATTATTGAGTTGTACAAGTCGGCCCTATTGTGCTAATAGACATGTCTATTTATTGAGTTAGGTCATGTATATATTAGAGATATACATCCCCATTGAGGATTATATCTTATTCACTTACAATGCATACTTGGAGCACTGAAATTTAGTGCGCACTCTTTTCTATGTGCTATCCTTCTTGGTCATAGAGCACCCTATTGCGTGTGCTAGGTTTTTCTGTGGAGAGGGTTCTTCTCTTAGAAATATAGTAAAGGGTCGCTGGGGTTTTCCCTTGTTTGAGAAGGGTTTTCCTAGGATAACTTCTTGTGTCTTGTGCATGGTTATTCTTCTTTTGATCTTGGTTTACTGCAACAATTGTGTTTTGTGTTGTTGCATTGTTTATGGTTCAAGTTCATGCTAAATTGAAAAGAAACTACATGTGCTTGAGTAACCATTAAAAATTCAATATATACAACATTGAGAACTAGCTCGAGATGTGAAGTTTTCATGATTATGTGAAGGAGGCAGTTGTTGGAGGGTACAACAAATGGTATATGTTAGCATAGTGCTATCTTTTTGTAATGCTTCAATTTCTTGCATAGCCTCTAGAGGCATTACTTGTGTTCAACAAATCGTGAGTCGTCATCATGAGGGGATAATAGGTTCTCAAGATAAATATTTTCCTAGATGAAAAAGGACGATGACTTGTGGGTGGAATGCATTGTAAAGGTAATCTTGTTTTTATTAAAATTATAACATGTGTTTTTTACAAAAGTAAATTGAAAAGGGTGCTTTATATTAGTCCCTTGCCAAGGGAACTATATAAATAAGTTTTCTTTTGATTTGACATTAATTTGCTTCTTACTATAAATTTGTGTATGAAATGTAATGTTTAAATTAAGAAAACAAATATATATTTTTTGATAGAATAAAAATATTTGTTTTTCTCATTTTTGATTGGTTAATATAATTGAAGTCTTATTGTTGCCTTCATGTCTTTCAATGTTTAAAATTAAATACATAATCAATGAACTTCACCAATCACCACATGATAATCCCAATGCTTCCATAATCCATCAACTTCGGTGCCGCATCTCTGCACCAACCAACATGCTTCATATACACAATTTCATGACGTAAATTCATTCCATGTCATGCCAGCTTGGATCATTTGGATATTCAACTCGAAAATGAATATCAAACTTACCACACCACCAATAAAGTATGTTTCCCAATATGTATCTCCATATCCAAACGAACATCCCTTGTATCTTTATCCTAACTTGTTGGTTTCAATTCAAATTTTATCCCTTCCAGAATTAAAATAAAATATAGGGTTTTCCATTACACGTGTTCCCCTACTCTTTGACTCATATACCCCTTGACTAAATAAATAAATATTATTGACATTGCAACCTCTCGATTTTATTTTCTACGTTAGTAGATGAGACACATTTAAGGAAACTTATACGTATGGGCATTATCAATGCCATTTAAGGAATTAGTGGAATTCATTATGTTCGTGGGACCCTGGGCTGGTTGTCAATTTTATTTGTTATTTTCTTAACGAACCCAATTTTGGTGCCCCACTTTTGGCACACTATTTTAGAGATCGAATCAATGAATAGAAATATAAAAATTTGTAACATTATACGACAAGGACTAGGGCTATAGATATGGCTATTCGTGTGTCTACAAAATTTAATCTTAAACTCTTGTCGTTTCATTTGGGTTTTCAAAATTTGATGTCCAAAATTGGCAACGCTAGGATAGGATCTCCATGTATTTTATTCAAGGAAATCAAATATTAAATTTCTACCTTATATGATTTAGCTAATTTGGTTTTTTTGATGTGAATACCAATGCCTCGCCCTACCTGTAACACGTAAACTATAATTGGACTTTGAAAAAATAATGATCTCCAGCTCGAGCTTTGTCTGGAAATGTGGGAAAGGGAGGTGATGTTTTGTGTTGCATTTGTCGTGTCGGTAATGTTATAACACATCAATTTTGATAAGACAATATTATGTATTATAATAAATATTATATAAATTAAAATATATATTATCAAATTTGAAATGTTTTTTTTTTATTTTTTATATTCTTTTTAAATGTGATTTGCATTTGGCTTGCTAAACTTAACTGGAAGGAAGTTTAGGTTAATCCCAAAACTATACGACAACCACATTAAAGTAAAAATTTGGTATCTTGGCCAATACCGTGTATGACAAATCTATAAACTATGTGTCATATGGAGTAACACGTCTTCCTCCATCCCTTGTGAGTCTATGTTGAATTCTTCGAATTCCAATCTTTTTTACGTTGTAGTTATCTATGCTAATTTTTCTCATTTAAAATCCTTAGAAGATGATTTATTTTAAGAATATGAAACTAGCCGTTAGTTAGCATATTGTTGATGTTTCACAGTAATCATCATCAATAATTATAGGGTGCCAACTATCATCTCCATTACAAAATCTACTTGGCAGGGACTATGTTGCCATGCAACAATTGTCTGTTTTATGATTGTGAAGAGGGGGCATCATATATGTGTAGTAGTAAATTTTCAAAGGTGGGTATTAAATTTTGAGGGAGGCACTTGATTTAACTTTACCTAACTTTATAAAGTTTCAAAAGGAGAAAAGGTGTTTGAAGGGGGGACATTGGTTGAGTCCTTAGGGTACTTTTACCAAGTGTTTTGTGGGGGGGGGGCCTCACATTTTGTGTGCTCCACTCGCACACCATGGTTTTCTCTAACAAGTATCATAAATTGAGGACATAATATGATATTCTTCTTTCTTGAGTGGATGAGAGGGACACGACATTGAAGGGCTTGTGTGACCTCAATCAAGGCTTGGTTTAGGAAGTAACCAAGTTTAGAAGCACTAAAGGTAATTTGTAAGATTGTGTCAATAAGTTAGAAATATTTATTTTTAAGAAATATTTTGACCTTGTTGAGAGCTCAACAATGCATATAAATGAACTCGAAGATTTCAATGAAGAGGTCTTCCAAGATTTCATGAATGACTATAGTAAAGAATTACTTGATGTTTTGGAAGAAGAGGCTAAATGTCTCTCTCAACAACATGTTGCTGATGTTTCTCAAGATGTTTTTGATGATATTGATAATAGTGATGATGTTTTCAAGAAGGTTAATGTTTTTGATGATATTGCTAATAGTGATGATGTTTGCAAGAAGTTTGATATTGATGATGTGTCTCCTCATGCTTTAATTTCTATTAATGAACTGGTTTCTCTTGCATTTGATAAACATATTGGATGCATTGGGTGAATTGTAAATTGTTGTGGATATGCTACTAGAATAGTTCATCACAATAGATTTTACAATATTCTACAACCTCTTATTATGCAGTATTTTACTTTATATTTGAAATTTAATATTACTAGCTTAGTGCAAAAGATCTAAAATAAATTGGAACTAAAAATAAATAAGCTAATAAGAAAATAACACACCATACACAAAATGTGTACCCTAGGAAAACCCAATATGGGAAAAACTCAACTAGAAGATGAGGCCTATGTCTTGCCATTTTCTTCTTAGTTATGAAATGCAAATAATGTGCAGTCACTATGTAGTTGCAATCACTATGCCTTGTATCACTACTATAAGAACTTCTAGTTCATATGTTTTGCTACAATGTCCCACTCTCAATGCTTTGCTCTACTATGAAATAATACTCAATACAATAAGAATGGAATCATTTTTTCTCCTAGCTACCAAGTAACATGGCATGGCCTGATAGTCATCGAGGGTTAGAATTAGGGTTTTTGCATGCCTCAAATCTCAATTAGGGTTAGCATTTTGGAATATCTAAAATATTCTTGAAATTCAACATGTGGCTAGCTCCACATGTGTGAGTAATGGGATTCAATGTGGCATCCACTCGGTATCATGGTGGTCAACATGATAGGTCAACTTGTGGGAGGCATAACTTTTGCATGCAAACTTCGATAGAGATGATCTTCACATTGTTGGAAAGATCTTGATGTGTAGAACAATGCAAAGAGGTTGGGAACCTCGTTTACAAAGTTTTGGCAGAAAAAAATGTTGTTCAAGGCCTTGCATAGGATTTGAAAATTTCTAGAACCCAAATCACCAAGGTAGGACTTGCCGCTAAAATACGTCCTACAAACCAATAACTCCTATTTTTCCACCAAGAGAGTACCAAAATTTATGGCAAATTATATAACGATCCATTTCAAATCATACATCTCCATTTAGGGAGGCTTTTGGTCTGCGAAAGCTTTTATTGAAGGTTGTGGGAAATATTTTCCTCCACCTTCTTCTTGGAGTACAATTTGGCCTTTCTTGGAAGTTGTCCTTTCAACCCAACTTGCTAGAGTTCATGTAACCCTTATCTAGTTATTGCAGACTTCTTTTGCAAAACTGTATATTTTGCTAAATTTTCCCAAGTTTCTAGTGCTAAGTCCTCTATGGTAGGTAAGAGTTTCTCATTAGTGCCCTGGTGCTAAGTTTTCTATGGTAGGTAAGACTTATATAGTTTCATATTTTCAACATTCACTACTGTGTAAATGCACATATACAGGGGTAGATTGAGTCTATATGCATTATCGCCCACCATCTCCAACAATTCAAAAGGACCATACCACAGAGCCTTGATATTCTTATCGAGACCCTATAGCCTTTGTTTATTTAGATGCAACCAAACTATATCTCCCACCTTGAATGTTTTCTCAATTATTTGTTGATCATTTTGGGCCTTATACCCTTCTCATGAATTTTTCAATGTCTCTTGTACTTGCAAATGAATCTACCTAATCTTATCAATGAATTTTCATCCTTTAATGCTTCGCTTGTGGTGTCTTCCCTCACTCCCTATTGTCAATATACGACATCTGAAGGCGAAGGTGGTAAATACCCAAAGAAATTTTCAAAAGGGGACTTACTATTAGAAGTGTTGACTACTATGTTATAAGAGTGTTGAATATAAATCATATTTTTGACCTAGGTATTTGGATGCTTCTGATTATAACCCCTCAAAAGTTGAACCAATGTCTTATTCACTACTTCTGCTTGCATATCTATTTGTGGATGGAAAATGTATCGATCCCTTCAACTTGGTGTCCATCTTCTCCCAAAGTGTAGTCTGGAGTTGTCTTGCTAAGTTTCTCTAGAGTGCATTGTTGATTTGAATAACCATCATCATCATCATAGAGAAAAATTTTCTGAACAAAAACTAGTTCAAAGCACTACACTGGCTATCAACTTTTGAGATGCTCGATTTCATTATTCAATAGTTGGGATTGAGATTGTAGAAAATGTATCTTCATTTGCATGATTTGAAAACATGTGATAACATTTTCAAATGTTTCACTAGTTAGTATGACTGAACTGTTCTTGGTTGTTTCTAACAAAGTTTCCGATAAGGAAACCAACTCCATGATTTTGGCCATCATTGTTCTTAGGATCCCTTTTACTCACTCGCTTGATCTTCCTTCCAGGAAGTTGAGTGTGTTGGATACCTCAAAAAATGCACCCCAAAGTATTACAATAGTTTGAGTTTTAACCACTCAACCTTGTCAAATTTTGACTCAGAATTTCAATGAGGACTCAACAATACAATGAATCAATTAAGCCACGTGTGTCGAGTTCAAGAGAGAATGCACCCACTACAATTTAACTATGTTATCACATTTATTTGTAAGGGGGTTGTTTTCCTAAGAAGTGGACCCCTTTGGCAAGAAAGATTTTTTTTTTAGCAAAGAGTGGGTCAAAAACCCACTTATCCTAAGCTATGTGCATGGGTGCATTTCACTAAGAAACACTTAGATCTTAGTGGCTCAGATCGCCACGCTCAGATTTGCGGCCAAGGATCCATATCGTACCCACCCCCTACCATTCTACCTTTAGCGGAGGGGGGGGGTCCAAGTTGATGGTTTTAAATTGTGGGGCCCACACTAACGTGTTGTCCCCCCCCCTTAAATCGGACCCCCCTCGCCAAAAACCGTTTACTACCACCTACCCCCTCTGAGTAGACCACTTACCACCACCTCTTACCTCTCCCGCCTCATACTGACACATGTATCCCACTCCGTCTCTCACCTCTACCCATCACATCACCCGCTCTCCCTCATTGTTTCATTATGCCAGACATGTCCTCCACTCACCGCCAAGTCGTGTCCCCTCGTTACTCCCCCCTATCATATATTGCTAGGTGTTCTCCTACTCACCTCCTCCCAGGAAAATGGTCCCCATCCCATCTACTACTGTGGTCTCTCATCTGTCCCCACATCACCACCTTGTGCCACTTCACCTTTGACTTGTYTTAGCGCGGTGCACACGTTTTTTGCATCCCGCACTTTCCTTGTCACCTTCCTSATCCACGTCTGCCATCCAGGTCCCCTTGTAGTAGTTCAACGAAGCAACATACATCCAAGGAAAGGACRCCATGTTATTTAGATGCAAAGTTGACTCGGGAATCTTTGATCCCGATGAAATATTTAATGTAAATCARGAAGGTGGGTGAGACATCGTCTACTTCCTTAAATAGAAGGCCAGAAAGGGGAAAATCACAGAAGAAGGTTGTCAGTCTAGTCTGAAAGAGATCGCATCTGACAGAAGACTACATGGGCAGTCTAACCAACATTTGCATGCACARCCTGACAGATAAACTCATCAACGCAAAGCATTAATCTCATGACATGATCGCGCCTTCGGCAAAGGGAAGCCAATAATAAGTATTTGTAGGCAATTTTTGCCAATTAGTTAGTGTTGATGGTAGGGCTATKCTCCCACTTGTAAAGTTCTAATGAGKCCTCTGGTCCTCTAGTTATGCGATGTGTCTGAGACTTCATGTTTAATGAAATTCAGTCCCTTTTCCATATTTTTATAAATGTTGTGTTGAAACACTCGGAATTGGAGGATCCAGTCGAGGATAAATACATTTGTGTGATGTATGTTTGATCACAGTAACACCGCTGTCAGCTTCAATCAATTTTCTGTGTCATTTTTCCTTCCAACTAAATGACTCGGGCATGGAGGATCCTGCCGGGTTTGTGTTATTGAGTTGTGATGTATGTTTGATTTCAATTCAGTAATAATTTCATTCATTTCTTTGAAACTCACAACCAATAGGATCTTGGTTTCCTGGGTTTTTCATGCTTGTCCTGCTGGAAGACCAGACGTCCATAGCAAACCATTTCATTCTCCTTAAGTTCTTCCCCCCTATTCACCACTATATTGCAATTCACTGACTAAAATTAGACCAAGACCTCACCCACTTATACATACCAGTCCAGTTTTCTAAGTTAAAGAGATATAATCTTGAGATGGTCTCCATTAGACCACACCCTTATTTATTCACTATGACATAAAACTGATGGGTATTAGGCCTACCTCTGCAACAATCCATAGGTGACTTCGGGTGCTAACATTTCTGGTGCCGATGTCGAGGACGAAGTTGAAGATTTTCCCTGGGATTGAACGACAAGGTTTACTAGTTCTAAAGGTGCATCAGAACTAGGTACATGAAGATTGCTATTGTGCACCTAGCGAATCCACTTTGCTGACTCTATTGAGGCAAATCCATTGGTGAGTCCACTTTTCTAGCTGTGGCTTCCAGAATCAAACACACAAGGTCTACTCCATAGCTGCCTTTAGTAAAACCTGAAGCTAACCCAGAACAAATCATCAGAAAGGGAAATGCCTCTCGAGAAGGAAATCCCACTGCTGAACTAGGTATTTTTGATGATTTTCATGGTCCTTCTTTAGAAACTCCAATTTCCGCTTCTCATTCCTCTGTTATACCTTCTGTTGGAGTTTCCCGATCTTTGAAGTTTGGGAGTGTTCCTGTTGAGTTTTCCCCTCCTGGTCTGGGATTGGAGGGAAAAATCCTTGTCACTCCTTTCTCCCCTAAAGCTGTTCCTTGGTCTAGACCTAGGATCACAAAATATTTTCCCACATTGAGCTTTACCACCCCTCCTCCTATTAGAGTTTCTAGTCTCACAGAAAGGGAAGCCTCTACTACCTCAAGCCCTTTGGCTTTCTCTCCGAATAATTTACTGTTCCCCTTTCCTCTCGGAATCTCGGTTCCAATCTCCCCTGTGCAAACTCCAGCCCCTCCTAATTCTCCCCCACCTCATATTCCCATGGCAGGTCCCAATCCTCAAAGAAACAAAATGGATGCCATAGTGGCTGCAAGATACGCCCCTCTAGTCCTACCCCATCCAATGAATGCTATCCCTGCTGGATATTATCTCAAATACATGCCTAAGTTCATTGGTGAGGAGGACATAACTGTTGAAGAGAACCTTTCCGCCTTCTATAGTTATGAAAATAATCTGAATATTGAGAACAAAGATGTTTGGATGAGGCTCTTTGTCCAGATCCTTGATGGTGAGGTGAGGAAATGGTTTAGGGGATTGACCCCCAGATCCATTGTTGGGATAGAAGCCTTGGATCATGTTTTCTTGAGACAGTTGGGGGATAAAAAAGATTTTATGTATTACATAACAGAATTTGGTTCCCTGAAGAGAAAGGAGGGAGAATCTGTCTGTGACTTGTCCAAAAGATTTAAAAAAATGTACAATAAGATCCCTACTAAGATAAAGCCTACATAGGCCTTTTCCAAGATCACTTATGCTAGTGCCTTTGACCTATATTTCTAACTCTTGTTGAGAGAGAGAAGAGCTACTTCATTGGCTCTTATGCAAGATGCAACCCTAGAAGTAGAATCCAATGTGTTAGCAGTTGGTAGGCTTAGGAGAAAGGCCGACAAAGACAGAGGGAGAGGAAAATATGAGGCATCGAGCTCTGGTTCTTCTGCATCTCACCCTCAAGTAGATGAATTGACCAATATGGTGAAGTCCCTGTTTGCAGAGATGGAAACGATGAAATCTAAGGGGAAGCAGACATATAAAAATCCTCAAAACATTGAAAACAAAGACAACTTCAGGAGGTCGAATAACCATGCTTCTCAAATTATGCCAAGGGAACAAAGGAACAGGGATAAGGATGATCAAAAGGTTCATACCCCTCTACAGAATAACCTTATTGCTGATGAAGAAAGGGAAGGAGAAGAGCTTGACCCTGATATCTATTGTATTGGAGACACCTCCCCATTTCCCCATTTAACCCAATTTGCCTACGAGGATTCCCTCATGAAAAATCAAATAAATGAGTTGAGTAAGGGGGAGAAGGCCAATAACAGTCCCCATAAATACAACCTTTGGTCTAAGAAGAAAGATGGGAAGTTTGATATCCTTGATAAGCCTTCTATAGTAGAGAATCCCGCTAAAGACATAACAAACATCAACAAAGAAGAGATAGTTTAGAATCCCCCACCAATAGCCAAAGATCCTGTCTCAGAGGTGAGAGAAATTTTGAAACCCCCTTCCTCCTTTATTTTTGAGCATGAAATCCAAAAGATCAGGATCCTTGTACCCCTTTCAGAGCTAGTCAAACATGAAGATTTCAAAAGGCCCATGTCTAAGTTGTTGCAATCTGAGCCATCTTACCACTCCACGGACTTAGTAAATCTCCAAGACAAAAGGCCAACAATCATCTTAGGTCCTATGGTACAAGATAGAGATGATGCATCCCCTTGCTTCTAAACCTCCCTGAACATACATGATAAAGTGCTGGATAATTGTCTGATGGACTCAGGGGCATATCATAACCTCATGCCCAAAAATGTCATGGAATAAATTGGGTTGGAAGTCACAAAGGCCTATCACAATTTGTACTCTTTCGATTCAAGGAGGGTGAAGTGTCTTGGGGTCATCAAAGATCTAGTTGTGACCTTGTTTCAGTTGCCTATGCAAAGTGTGGTCATGGATATTGTGGTGGCTGATGTTCCTCCCAAGTTTGGCATGCTCTTGTCAAGATCTTGGATAAAAAATCTTGGGGGAACCTTGTAGATGGACCTCACATATGTTACCATCCCTATGTTCGGAGGGGAGCATAGAAGACTACAGGGAAGCTCAGTTGGCATACATTATTAGTGACGAAGAAGATGCCACCAACCATCCCATATCCACCCTTGATATTGATTTGGGATCCAGCTTATTGCCACTTACTGATGCCCCTAAACCCCCTCTTGAGATTAGAAAGCTTGTTTCTCTTTGGGAAGATTCTCCTCCACTTTCCCTTGTGTTGAAAATGTTCTTTGATGGAGCCTCTTCTAGAGAAGGTGCTAGTGTTGGAGTTGTCTTGGTTTCCCCTACTCAGGAGACCATATCTCTGTCCTAAAAATTAGAGTTTGAAGCTACCAATAATGTAGCAGAGTATGAAGCTCTCGTTTTGGGATTAAGAACTGCAAAGGACATAGGCATCAAAGATATAACAGTGTTTGGAGATGCTGAGTCGATCATACAACAGATCATAAATGATTATCAAGCCAAACAACCTCAACTCAAAAGTTATAGAAATGAAGTGTGGGACCTGATTGACAATTGTTTCTTGGCCTTCAACATTTCATTCATCCCTAGAGAAGAAAATACAATGGCCAATTCTTTGGCTATCTTAGCTAGAAATTTAAGAGTTCCTCTGCCACCCAAACTCAGGTATGATGTAGAAGTGAAATAAAGGCCCTCTATACATGACAATGTCAAGCATTGGAAGGTGTTTGAGGATGATATGGAGATCAAAAGGTTTCTTGAGACAGTTGATGAATTTTCAGCGTTGCACGTTGATCAAGATCTTGACTCTGGAGTGGGTCCTCATGATGATATTTTTCTAAGAAAGATTGTTGATCATCATATCGTCGAGTTTCCTAGCAATCACATCCCAAAGGGACTAGCCCCTTTGGAAATATTAATTGACAGAAACGATGTGGCAGTAAAGGGTAAAATTTCGAATGAGGAGGCTGATGTGACTGAGTGTAATATTGGCACAGAGAAGGATCCCAAATTTGTCAAATTGTCAAGAAGTTTGTCAAGGGAGAAGAGGATTGAGTATATTGAGTTGTTAAAAGAATTTGTTGATGTGTTTGTCTGGACTTATGAAGACCTTAGAACATATGACATCAGTGTTATGGAGCATAAAATCCCTGTTGGACAACTGAGAGGGGGAGTGAATAAATTGTTATCATGCTTAAACAATTATACCTCTTTTAAATTCTTTACAAGGCACTCAATGATAATCACAATAATGCAAAGAAATAAGCAATGGCACATTAAGCATCAGTCACATATATGATATACACAGAGACAGATATTTCTCGAGGAAACCCATAAAAACCTCTTCTTCTTTATATGATAAATGTTATTTACATTCTTTACATTATCATACATATGAGCACCAACTCATTTTGAGGCTACAACCTCTGTTTTTTTAAGCTGCAACTTGCTGAGAGCACCAACTCTCTGTTTTCTCTAGCACCCACTAAAAGGAAGCACTAACTCCCTGGTTTCTCTAGCACCAACTAAAAGGAAGCACCAACTCCATGGTTTCTCTAACACCAACTAGAAGGAAGCTACAACTCCCTGTGTTCAAGAACCCACTTGAACCTATAAGGACACCCATCCTCCCTAGCACGTCCCTTCGACCCTAAAATATAAATCTTTGCTAATGAAACTTATCACAGTGATACAATATTTATCATTGGCTTACTAGACTTATCACTATTCTTCTACACTGAGCTACTCTGTCTACATCAGTGTCTTCTGCACACTTCTATACGCTTTATGTTCTTCTTCTATTATGCACTGTGTGTCATCGCAGTTTGATTTTCCATTCCTCTACTCTCTATTTCAGCTACTACACACTCCTCCTTCTACACTCCTCAATCCCTCACCATAACAACAACCCATCTTTTCTTTGTTCTGCATACTTATAGTCTCTGTGCACCTTTTGCATGCTCTCTCGCCATGCTTCTGCACGCTCTGCATGTCGAGTGCTATGCCTTTTCATCATGGGAACTCTTCAACTTCTCTGTTTGTTAAGCCCATCTGTCCATCATCATTGGGTGTCATCATCAAATACCTTTGCATCACCAATAATTGAGATTCTTCATTTTTTGTTCTCGTCGACCTCAACCTCTCTGTCGTAGTTAACAACTCCAATGCTCTTCCAGCTATCAATAGCCTCCATGAACAATATTTTCTCCTACTGGCAGATTCCTTGTGACCCTTCAGTTCCTCTAGAAATCACACATAAGTCTCTTCGAGTCTTCTGGCAGAAACCATCAGTGGTTTCTAGCAGTTACACTGAGAAGTTCTACAGTAGCCCTCTGATCTTCTTCAGTTTCATATGCACCGTTGGATTAACTTCTCTAAATCTTGCGTTCATTTTGGAATTCCTCTCTTCGGCATTTTGGGATCAGCATGGTGGAGGATTTTAGTACTCTCCATTTCCCGATCCCCGAAACTCCAAAAAGGATCTTGTCTTCACTAACTCCTTCCCCCATCTTCCGCTGATGTGACCAACGACTGTGACCTCGGGTTTATCCTAAACTTGTTTTGCATTTTGGCATTCGACAATCCTGTTGTTAGGTTTCTAAACTTTCCAAGTCGCGGTCCTCGAAACTCTGAAACATGAGCTTAACTCTTCGAAAATGTGACCAACGGCTGTGACCATAGCCTTAGTCGAAACTGCATTTTGCAATTTCGTGTTTCGACAGTTTGGCACTTCGACACTCTTGGTGGTGAAGTGTTTCGACACTTCAACTCCCGGTATCCGGAACTCCAAAATGGAGTCATATCAACGGTCCGGTACTCCAGCGTTTTTCATTTCAGCAAATCGGCATTTCAGTATTCCTGTGGTGAAAGACCTTGACATCTCCAACTCCTAGTATCCAAACCTCCGGTATGTAGTCTGTGACATTTCGCGACTTTGGGTTTTGAAATTTCGGGACTCCTGTGATGAAGAGTCTTCACTCTTGACTCCTCCCATTCCCGATATCCGAAACTCTGGTATGGAGTCTTTATCATTTCATGACTTAGGGTTTCACGACTTCAGAACTCTTTATGATGAGAGTCTTTGTCATTTCCATCTCCCGGTATCCGAAATCCCAGTATCCAATACTTCAAAATGGAGTCAGATCAATGGTCCACGATCACCTCCAACCAATGTCTCAGATCATTTTTCCATTTCACATTTCGTGATTTTAGGACTCTTGTTGATGAAAGTCTCTGACATCTCCATCTCCTGGTAACTGAAATCCCGATATTCAATACTTCGAGTGGTGCGCTTGTTTCAGGTTTTTGGGATTTCACATTTCAGCACTTCAAGACTCCTGATGACGAGAGTCTGTGACATCTCTATCTCTCGGTATCCGAAACTACGGTAGCCGAAACTTCGATCGATGTGCTTGTTTCACGATTTCGGGGTTTCGCATTTCGCAACTTCGAGACTCCTATGTTGGAGAGTCTCGACTCTTGAATTCTCCATCTCCCGGTAACTAAAACTTCGAAATGGAGTCTTCATTGAGGTGCCTGTTTTGGATTTTTTAGGGTTTTGCATGTCACCTTGCTCATTAAAGAGCGTGTAGGTTCTCCTGGATCCAACATCGGTTGGACCTCTGGCTCAGATCTGACGTTCATCGGGAAATCTCAATGAGATCCATCATTGCATACTCTGATCTTGTTGAGCTTTCTCTGCATCGTCTTCCCAAAAGAATTATGGAGCCCTCTTGGCACATCCTTCCTGTACTCAAACCATCATCGCTACTGTACTTTCCATCAATGACAAGCATACACTGCCTATAAAACATGCCAACAATCTCCCCCTTTGTCATTGATGGCAACAAAAGGCACTCAGAACTGTTCTTTTCTCCCCCTTTGACATCAATGTCAAAGAAAACACGCTCCCCCTGAGTTGTTGCAGTATTTTTAGGAAGTGTCAGATATGCAATCAATACAAGAATCCCCCTAACAGGATGGACTCTCTTAGGTGTGAGGCAGGATGACACCCAGCTTCTGTCGGAGATATTCAAAAGGGGTCTTAGCTAGGGGTTTAGTAAAGATGTCTGCTATTTGTTTTGTTGTTGGAATTTACTGAACCTGAACAACCTGATTGGTGACTTTCTCTCTCAGAAAATGGTATTTTATGGGTATATGCTTGGTCTTGGAGTGGAATAATGGATTCTTAGACACATTGATGGCACTTGTGTTGTCACAATGAATTGGGATCGGTGCAACATATTTTACTTCCAAGTCTGCAAGTGTCTGAATCATCCATAATACCTGAGTGCAACATGTAG
>ML803796.1:45646-58102 GCA_009831015.1 Picea engelmannii | reverse complement strand
TTTCCCTCACCCACCTAGAGTTACTCCTAAAATCACTCCTAGGTGTCACCAAATTCTCTTACAGGTTTTAATGACTTTCTCAACCATTAAATTGCTAGTTCAGTTTAAATTAGAAAGCTCTTAAATGGTAGATATTTTACTAGGTTTGACTTTCCTCTTTTTCCCTTATGTTCCCTTTTTCCCTTTTTATGTTTACCTCTTTTCCTAGTTTCCTAATATTTTAGATTTTCCCTATTTCCCCTTTTTAATTAGAACTCAAAAAGGCAAGGTGTGGAAATTATCCATTTTCCCCTTTTCTCATTTAATTAGTATATTTTAAATTATCAAAAAGATAAAACAATTAATTCCTTTTTTTTTTTTTTTATTCCAACAGATTTTATTTTTTTTCTTAAATAAATTAAATTTCTTACTCCCTCCATGTTACAAGATTTAACAAAGATCATACTCTTTATTTATTTTGTTTTTTAATTATATATATATATATATTCTTTTAATAAAAATGATAAAATTTTACCACTNTTTTTTTTTTTTCTTAAATAAATTAAATTTCTTACTCCCTCCATGTTACAAGATTTAACAAAGATCATACTCTTTATTTATTTTGTTTTTTAATTATATATATATATATATTCTTTTAATAAAAATGATAAAATTTTACCACTAGCATGATTTAGACCTAAACCTTAATTTTCGTGATGGGTGATATTTTATTAGGGAAAAAGTTTTTTAAAAATTCTTATCACATTGTTCATCCTAAGGTCATCTAGGTTCATCCATTTATCAAAACAACGTGGTGTGCCCTTCAGGATGCACTAGGTGCTCCAAGGGTGCCACTCGCCTCATTTTTTCCCTTGCGCAACGTGCCCTTCAGGACGCACTACGTGCTCCAAGGGTGCCACTCGCCTCTTCCCATTTTTCTTGCGCGACGTGCCCTTCAGGATGCACCACGTGCTCTAAGGGTGTCACTTACCTCTTGAATGACTTGGTGGACATCAAAAACCCCTGGAGTCAATACTCCGCCAGGTGAACTTGTGGGAGACTAAGGGCATCTAAGGAATAAGGCCCCCACCTTATTGCGCGCCCCTTATAATCATCATGAGCGACTTTCATAGTCTGCCCTCATGACATCGTGGGTCCTCTCAAACTAGGTAAACGTTAAACTATATTTTGAGCCACTACAAGAGTGCTAGTAGGTTGTGGCAGGGTTGTTGTCCACACCTCTCCCTCAACATCTCTGGTAGTCGTGTGTGACCCCTTTACTCCACATGTGAGTCTGGTCGGAAAGCTATCGTCATCTTGCATCATCAATGAATCATTTCAGAACATATCCATATCATATCATCTAATGAGATGCACTAATATCATAGTAAAACAATCAAACCCCAATGGTACACTCCTTGACTCGATCCGGAGTCCAAGGGGTTCCACCGATGCCTTTGCATCCTCAAGGTCCAAAATCCTACACACTCAGTAAAACCGAGTCAAAAGCACGTGTCTATGTCGAGGTGGTAAAACAACATGTCATCATCCCATAACGCTTCATAATCAAAATCAAAAGTTTTAATAGCATAACAATCCGGATCACTTGTGAGCAAGTGTCCTCAAAGAATAAGTTCGCTCAGTCCACCAAAGAAGGATGTTACAATGAGGATTGCATGCATAATGAGAAAGAGAAATATTTATTATAAAGGGTTACAACCTAGTCAAGTCAATCCACTTTATGAATGTTGAGTAGGCCGAGAAACACACTAAAGTGAAATAAAGAATAAAAGCATAAAATAACCTAATGTTGAGTGACTTTATTAATGCCTATGTCTAATATCTAATTAACCATTATAATTTGATACTTACTTTAACATCTTCCCTAAATAGTCAATATACTAACTACACCAAGTTTATCCCAAAATTTTACATAATGTTTTGGACCAAAAGACTTTGGTGACAGTGTCTAGAGTTTGTTCCTTTATAGGAAAATATTGAAACTCAATGGATCCATCCTCTACAAGCTATCTAATGAAGTGGAAATGTGTCTCAAAATGCTTGGTACGCTCATGGAATACTGGATTCTTGGCTATTTTGAGCACCGTGGTCACATAGTAGGGGTGTTGGCTCACAGCATCATCTTGTCTGAAAGCATCCTCTTGAGCCAAACTATCTCACATGCTCCTTTCACTGCACCTCAATATTTTTCTTCTGTCGATGAAATGGATATTACATATTGCTTCTTGATGGTCCATGTGACTACACTCGTTCCAACAATGAATCCATATCCAAAACTTTATTTTCTATCATCCACACAACCTACCCAATTTGAATCTATATACCCACACAACATAGGGTCACTGCTTATGTTGTATAGAATGTAAAATTCAAGTGTCCCTTTCACATATCTCAACACTCTCTTTTCTACCAATGTTCTACCTTTGAGGCTATCATGAATCTGGAAATGAAGCTCACAACATAACTCAAATCAAGCCTAGTGGTTGTAATATATATCAAGATACCAACTAGTTGCCTATAGAGTCACTCATTAAGTGCCTTAGAGTCGATATTGGTCAAAAATCTCTTTCTCCATAGATGTAGACAATATTTTTCAATATTGCATTATGAACTTATCAAGAAAACTCCTAGCATATTTTGTTTGAAACAAAAGTGTTTCTAGTTGTTTGCCAAACTTCTACACCTAGACAATAATGTAGGAGGCCTAGATTAATCATGTCAAAATATGTACTCATTAAATTTGATCTATAATAGCACTTGCCTTACTACTAGTAATAATGATGTCATCTACATAAAGGACTAGTAGAATGATATCACTACCAATGGTTTTGACATACATGTCAGAATATGAAGGACAACATGGCTTATAGAGCCTTCTTCAATCTGCAAACAAGATGCTCCTTCACTATAACATAAAACGTATGTGGTTGATACATGTAGACCTTTTCCCCAAATATCCATTGAGTAAGGAACTCTTCATGTCCATCTGATGGATCTTCTAGCCAAATTTGTTCCCACAGCTAGAAGTAATCAGATGGTGCTCATCTTTGTTGTAGGAGAAAAGGTCTCACTAAGAGAACCCTCTTTTGATCAAATGTGCCTTGTACTTATCAAGTGTGCCATCCATCTTGTATTTGACCTTCTATAATCATTTGTAGCCATTGGGTTTCTTCCTTGGTGGAAGATTTGTGAGATACAAAGTTTGATTTTTCATCAAACTTTCATGTTTAGTTTCCATGGCCTTCTCCCGTTCAAGTATCCATTTTCCCTCCTCGAAAAATTGTGACTTTTATACTTACTAAACATTGGCCATCAGAGCCATGTTAACCATGTTTTTTTCTTGTTTTCTCTTACCTCTTGATGATTTTTCCTCAATCATTTAACCTACTCAAACATCTCCAATGGTGTTGTGCCATCACTTTGGTATCTTCTTGGGATATTTCCCATTGATGTTGTCACCATGATTTGGGATACCTACACCTATATTGGTATCATCAAAAATAGATCCCTGAAACTCATGCTCAAAATATTCCACCCTTTCAGGTGGACCTGATTGAAGCTCGATACATGAATCCTTAGCCAAAATATGTTGTTGTTCTATGATTTTGATCTCTCAAAAAGTCTAGAATGGTCCAACTTCCTCATCAATTGAAAAATACACTGAAACATAGAAAAATAAACTGAAACATAGAAACATGTGCAAAATACATGTTCTTCCCTCCTTCAATCTGTAATCAGATAATAAGAACACCTAGATACTATCTCTAAACAACATTAATAGCCACATGTCACTGAAAAACACAAATTTATGATAAATCTAGCTTTTAACCTGAAAATCAATCGATCCAGGTTATGATCTAAAACCCTTTTGGTTCTTTGTTGTGTCACATTGGTGATTGCTTGATCCGTCTCTATTGAAAATAGTCCCTAAGTATTTCCACTCATAAACATTCCATGGCACCCAGATTGTTGAAGTCGCAAGAGTGGAAACCTTTTCTTTCAAAGTCCTAAGACCCTTGATACAACTTCGATAATGTTGAGCTCTAATACCCTAAAATGATAACAGTAACACATAAATAAAACCAAGATTACATTCATAATAAGAAGGTGAAAACTTTCTTATAAAGGCTTACAAGTTAGTCGAGTCAATCCACTTTATGAATGTGGGATAGACCAAGAAACACACTAAAGTAAAACAAAGCATAAAACAATCTAAAGTCGAAGTGACTTTATTATTGTCTATGTCTAATATATAATTCACCATTATAATATGATATTTACTTTGACAATTGTTATGAATACGCCCTTTGGTGCTCTCATGGACCTCAACAATAATGAGCTAGAGATGCATGATATTACTAGTTTGGAATGACTGTGACGTGATGAAATGTTTGAGGTTAAAGTGACCATGGAAGGAAACATTGTCTTCCAGTTGTTGACTTCAATTAGTAGCACATATATTATTTTCCTAAAAGAAATCAAAATCATGGGATTTTTATTGCATATGTCCAGGAACAAACATATTTACTCTAATCATGTTGAGGAAAAACATGGTGTTGATCTCATGGTATCCCCTCAATTAGTTAGCATTGTTGTTCATAGAGGTACTAAACTCTCATAAAGATTGCTTCATGTGGTCCTTGTTATTGATGTCCAACTCTTAGAATTGGTTAACATTTAGGCCTCCAATTATTCAAGGGAGTGTGTGGCCTTTTGGAATTGGCCTTTTAATGAGCTCCATGACGACCTATGGCTCATTTCAACATGGTAGAGTTTCAAGAATATAAAGAATGGGTGTTGCTTGCATGCTTTTCATTCAGGGAAAAATAGGTATGGTTTACTTTAAAAGATCGAAAGGGTATGACCCCAACCATAATCATTGGAATGAATCTATAGAAGTTTAGCTCACATGGAAAAAAATTAGAAAAGGCCCATCAAGGATATACTAATGGCTCAATAGATATTTGTGATCAACACATGACTCATTATATTTCGACACTCATATAGGTCAACCTATGCATGTTGATGACATGACCACCTTATTGGGCCATCATCCTATCTTGTTTTCAATACCCGTGGGGCTCAAACAATGATTTTGCAAAGAAATTGGTATATAATGAATGTTTCTCACCTCCAAACATTAGGTTTCCTAGCCTACATCCAAATTGAGTGGAACCTAATCCCCTAAGAATTTTATCTAGCTAGTATTGAGACAAGATGCCATTTCCATAATTGTTTCATTTTTTAGGATATACGGTAAACAAATTGGTAGGATTTACTGTGATTATATTAAAGTAGTATGTGATGAACTAGAGGAAATCATGCAAGGCATGCAATGGGTACCCTACAATGAAGAAAAGAAAGTTCATGCAACAAAAAGGTGTCATCTATTACAAATGGATGAGATTTTTTGTGCTAGAGGTGTGAAGTTCTGAGCAAATCCTCACTAGCTCAAAAATAACAATAGGCCCACTAAATATTTATTTAAGGTACTCGCCACCAAGGACGTCATGGAGAGTATCTTTGGATTGAAAAATACATAGGGTCAATCTACCAATCAAGAAGATATCAAGCAAGAATTCTAGGAGCATTACATATTTGTTTTCCAAACCCATGCCCTTACAAAGGGGAGGTGAGTAATGATGAATTAGTGTCTAGACTTAGTCCAATGCTTGGTCTATGACTTCACTTTGTCTCTTTATGAGATCCTGGTATCCCTCCATGAAATGGTAGATGATAAAGCATCTAGCCTCGACAAATTCCCTTGTAAATTCTACTAAGTCTAAAAGAATGGGGATTTTTATTTGAAAAGGAAAGAATGCCTCCCTTGCTATAGCCTTATATGCCTTGGTTGTTCAATCCCTCGAATATTGGTTATTCTCTAAACTCAACCCAAGCCCTTGACTACTGGTCAATTGATTAATAGGAATTTCAGAGACGAGTCCTTCCTAACAATTCTTGAGGATTGGACTTCTTAGGTTCACAACATGGAATGTATGGACACCTTTTGTGTGGACTTGGGCTCAATTATTCAATGATCTAAGATGCAATGCTCACAAGCAGACATATGCCTGACTGTTTGACATCACAAAATTGGTCCTTGATTAAAACAGGCCAAATTTTGAAGTTGCAACCTCGAGACCTTTGGGAGGTTCTGGTGCAAAGTTTAGTAAAAAAAATAGATAAGTGGATTACCAAACCCTTAGTTTCGATAGAAAATTCCAAACATGAACTAAAGTGTTGGCTACAACTCATGTATTATTATTCTTATTGGGTACCCTCAAAAGTATCTTATTCCAAGTTGGAGAAGTCTCTCATAAAATTTATATGGGGAAGGAAAGACAAGAGTAAAGGGTCTCATAAAATTAATTGGGAAATCTACTACACCCCAAAGGAATTTGGGATTGGGTATCATAAAACCCTCTTTCAAAGAAAAATCCTTGTGTGCCAAATGCGTTACTCACATTGTTTATTGTAAAGATGCTTGGAAGGTCCTTCTTAGACATTGGATAAAAAAAGTTTTTCTACTTGGAAAGTCATCTTAGGAAAGGATTTTCATTTTATAATTTATTCCTCACACCATCTCATGCTAAAGTTGTTCACATATTTGTTTTGTAGAGAATATGGAAGTACTAAGAGACTATTAAGCCCCACCTCTCCTTGTCGAACATTTCTCATAAGACTAGATGTTCCTTTAATGAACATTGTATTTTGTGATTTCCTATTGTTAAATATGAATAAAATCCTTTGGTAGAGACTTATTGGTTCTCAATGTTAAGGATTTTTAGAAAGGGCATCAATTATGCCAATGATATGTTGGGAAATGTCTCTAGGAACTAAATCTTAATCTTGGAGCTCAAGCCAAAATTTATCCTGGACAATGTGGAAATATTTATAATGGAATGCAATCAAGGTCTCATCTCAAATGCTCTCATGATTAAACTCAATTTCCCAATACCTTCAAATTGGTGGTGACAAGGGAAGTAGGGAAGGGAAAAAACCTTTTAAGAACACAATCTAGTTATGCGCTACAAGTGGCTATGTTGCAAGTCATTCTTTAAAGATTGAATGAACAAATTGTGGTGCAAGTCCTATATATCCTAAGGAGACCTAGTATTAGGATCATCTCATCTCATATTTTACATTGAATATATTGTAAACGGAGGTTTCCCCCATGAAGTGGATTGTTATTCATTGATTTTTGTATCATTCTCAAGGTTGTTGGTTCATAACAACATTGTTTCAAATCATGGGATGGATACTATTGAGAAACATCATTTCTTACTTAGGATTTTGAAACCCTCACTTAGCTTAGTGTGGGTGAGTAAAGACCCTAAAACCTCTCTTTTTGTTTTGACATCTAGCAAAGTCTACATGGGCCAAGTTGGGTTCCCTGTACCAAGCCTACATCCCATCTTCCATCGCTTTGAAAGCTACTCTTCTAGGGGATAAATTAAGTTGGGTTATTGAATTCCATATAGTCAAGTTTCTTGTGCGAATTGCAATGTTATTGTGGAAATTAGCTCAGAAACTCAATATTGTTAAATTTTGAGCTTGATTTCTTATGTGGATTATTTCTTTGAATTTTTCAACACTTTGATTCCAGCTTAATACATTTCAACAATATAGAATCATAACTGAATAGAAATAATCATGTATATACATAAGCATGCACATCAACAACACATATACCCTAGGTAAACCATGTACAGAGAGAAAAACCCCAACAAACGATATTCCTTTATTGCATTAATAATGTAAGATCACTTACAAACATCCACCATGAAAAATCTGCTCTTAAAGATCTTGCCAAGTTGACTCTGACCTGACAGAGACCTAAGATACCTTATTGATATAGATGTATCCTAGTTTCTTTCAAAGATTGATATATCAAATCTGATATGGCTTGTTGAAACTGCCTCTATTTGACTGATATGTGCCTCTATATGTTTCCTCTAAATGTTGATCTACAACATTGATATGGCTGTCTCTTTAGTGTTGATATGTAGATCTATACAACACCGATATGGATGCCTCTTTAGCGTTGATATGTACCTCTATACAACATTGTTATGGCTGCCTCTTTAGCACTGATATGTACCTATGTACAACACTATTATGGATGCCTCTTTAGCACTGACATGTACCTCTGTACAACACAGTTATGGATGCCTCTTTAGCGTTGATATGTACCTATGTACAACACTGTTATGGTTGCCTCTTTAGCTTTGATATGTACCTATGTACAACACTGATATGGATTCCTCTTTATGTTGTCTCTATAGCGTTGTTTGTTGCCTCTATATGCCCCTCTACAACATTGGTATGCTTCCTCTATATGTGCCTATGTATAACAGCCTTTAATGGACTAATATTCGCCTCTGTATAGCAACCTTTAATGCTTCACCTTTTTACCCTACATAGAAATTGTATATAGGAGAGGGGATCGACCTCGAATTATAAAGGAATGGAGGAGAAGTGGAGAGGAATCAAAATAGAGGTGTGAAAGCATGCTTAAATTAACTCAACATTAAACTTTAGTTCGAAAATAGAACTAGACTTGAAACTTCAGTTACAACTCAACACTACACTTTAGTTCGAAAATAGAACTAGACTTGAGACTTAAGTTACAACTTAGCATTACACTTTAATTCAAAAATAGAAATATACTTGAGACTTTAGTTACAACTCGACTCTTTACAAGGAAATTCAAATTTCTCTTCATGGTGGAAAATGTTACACATGCCAATGCACTAGATCAATACATTTATATAATTTGCAATATTAGGAATATCGTTTGTTTCTAGCTCATAGGAATTTTATATTCAACCTAAATTTTTCTAGATTCCTTGACTATTTCTCATCAGTGAAACATATCCTCCAAACCTATGAGGCCTCTTACTTTCCCTGAAAGTTCCTTTGGGAGCAGTTATCCTTTCTGCTTCCTGCATTGTTTCTTTAAGACACCCTCGATTCCTTTTGGCTAGAGGTTCTTCAAGATTTCATTTTAACTCTTTAGCAGGTTCTAGGGGTTGATTGCTTGTCCCTTCATGAGGTTCCTCCATCTAATCATCTGACTCTTCATTTTCAGAAGAGGGTGAAGCTATTTGAACAGCTTTTGATTTTTGTTGAAGCTCTTTAGATTTATTGAATGTGGCTTCCTCATGGAAAGTCACATCTTTGCTTACCTCTATATGTCTCTAACCTGGTACATATATCCTATAAGACTTGGAGTTCTCATTGTACCCCAAAAAAACCCCTTTTTTTCTTGAGGGTTCCATCTTTGTCCTCCCCTTTCTTTCCTAAGGGTTCCATCTTTTTCTTGTTTTCCTTAGGGACATGAATATACACAGGACACCCAAATATACTTATAGATGCCCTACTTTAGGTTTCATCTGTGAGAATACCTCTTCAGGAGTCTTGTCCTTCAAGATAGCATGTGGACACATGTTCCAAATATACACAGTAGTGGAAGTATCTTCTGCCCATAAAGAATTTGGCAAATCCTGGTCAAACATCATTACTTTCCCTGCCTCACAAATTGTCTTGTTTTTCCTCTCAGCAACTCCATTTTGTTGAGAGTTATATGGCACGGTCAAATGTCTATTGATTCTTGTTGACTTGCATAAAACCTCAAACTGGAGAGATTCAAACTCTCCTCCATTATATGTTCTAAGGGTTCTGATGTGTTTCCATATCTTCTTTTCAATAAAGAATTTATACTCTTTGAATTTATCAGATGTGTCACTTTTAGCTTTAAGGAAATATATCCAACATTTTCTTGAGTAATCATCAATAAAAATGACATAATACAAACAACCACTGATTGAGGCAGATGACATGGGACCACATACATCAGAATGAACTAGGTCTAAGATGGTCCCAGCTATGTTTTCACTACTAGGAAATGCTTTATTTATATTTTTACGTAGAATGCATCCTTTACAAATTTCATTTTTACTAAGGGAAATAGAGGGCATGTCACATACCATGTTCTGCAGATCTGGAAGTGCTTTGTAATGAAGATGACCAAGTCTTATGTGTCACAATTCACTGGAGCTATTCACATCATGAGCCAATGCATGAATTGACTGTCCTGTCACGACATACAATCCTCCTTTGCATATCACAATGGGTTTTTTTGTACTCAAATGGATACCTTTAGCCCACAATAGTGCCTTCATGTCCTTGAATATCACCCAATATCCCTTGTCCTCAAGGGATGCAACTGATAGAAGATCATTCTTGAGCCCTGGAACATATAATACTTCATCAACATGAAGTCTAGCCCTAGATTCCAATCTAAAGGAGATAGAGCCTACTCCCTCTATCCTATAACATTCTTCATCCCCGAGATCAACCTGCTATGCAAAATATTTTGTCTTGAAATCTGAGAGGATCTCCTTGTACCATGTCATGTGATTTGATACACCACTATCTACTAACCAAGTTTTCGGCCAGTGAAAACTGAACTGGATAAGGTAGAAACTAGGTAATATTCTTTTATATTTTCTCTCTCATTAGGAGGACTTTTCTTTTTTCTTTTGGATTCATCATCCTCAATTGTTGAGGCATGATGCTTCCATTTCTTTGGATTTTTCTTCCTATGCCAGCAGTGTTTAGCAAAATGAGCCAACTTATTACAACTAAATCATTTAATCTTAGATGTATCAATACTCTTGTCTTTGAACATACCTTTGGTGTTTGACTTCCTTTGAGAGCCTTTCTGGAAGGTGACTTTCTTCTTTCCCTTGAATCTTGATGCTAATGTTGAATGCTCTTCTTTGGTTTCCTCACTCCTGGTAGAAGTGTGACTCTCCTCCTAGAGACAATCATGCCATAACCTCTCAAACGTGGGTTGAATCTATCTCCCACTTACACTGGATAAGAAGGTCTCCCATGAAGAAGGAAGACCATAAAATATGGTATGCACTACAACATTGATATGGCTGCCTCTTTAGTGTTGATATGTACCTCTGTACAACACTAAATGGATTCCTCTTTAGTGTTGATATGTACCTTTGTACAACATTATTATGGTTTCCTCTTTAGCATTGATATGTACCTATGCAAAACACTGTTATGACTGCCTCAACGTTGATATGTACCGATATGGATTCCTCTTTATGTTGTCTCTACAACACTATTTTCTACCTCTATATGTGCATCTACAACACTAGTATGATGCCTATGTATAACAGCCTTTAATGGACTGATATTCGCCTCTATATAGAAACCTTTAATTCTTCACCCTTTTACCCTACATAGTAATTGTATATAGGAGAGGGAATCGACCTCTACTTATAAAAGAATGGAGGAGAAGTGGAGAGGACTCAAAATAGACATGTGGAAGCATGCTTAACTTAACTCAGCATTACACTTTAGTTTGAAAATAGAACTAGACTTGAGACGTCTGTTACAACTCAGCATTACACTTTAGTTCAAAAATAGAACTAGACTTGAGACTTCAATTACAACTCAGCATTACACTTTAGTTTGAAAATAGAACTAGATTTGAGACTTTAGTTACAACTCAGCATTACACTTTAGTTCGAAAATAGAACTAGACATGAGAGTTCAGTTACAACTCGACTCTTTACAAGGCAATTCAAATTTCTCTTCATTGTGGATAATGTTACACGTGCCAAAGCACTAGATCAACACATTTATATCATTTGCAATATTCAGAATATCGTTTGTTTCTATCTCATAGGAATTTTATATTCAACCTAACTTTTGCTAGATGCCTTGACTTTTTCTCATGGCTCACAAGGCTTGACTAGGCTCACAGAGGTTGTATGTTCCCCCTGACTTTTGCACTAGTATGTCTATGCTCACAAAGGTTGTACGTTCCACCCACTAGTGCGTTTGCGTTAAATTCCGACGGCACATTCGTCGTAATTGCCAATTTATATTGTGGGAAGAATGACAAACATCAGACCCCCTCAAAGGTGGCAAGAGTGACGTTATAGAGGTGGCAAGAGAGACGTTACAGAGGTGGAAAAAGAGATTTTCTTAAGGTGGCAAGAGAGACATTTTAAAGGTGGCAAGAGAGACATTTTAGAAGTGGCAAGAGAGACGTTCTAAAGGTGGCAAGACCGACGGGATGAGGTATTAGCTCCGACATGGTTGCTATGGGAGAGACACTCTTGGATGTGGCAAGAACGACGTCCATCAGGTGGCAAGAGCGACGGCCTGGAGTTACTAGATCCGACGTGGTTGCTATGGGAGTGACAATATTGGGGGTGGAAACAGAGACGTCTTGGATGTGGCAATAGCGATGGGAAGAGAGTGAAAGACGTCGCAATTGAGACGGTTGTGTAGGTATTTAAAAAACAAAATACAATATCAATATCAAGACCTAATAGTCATTCCAAGCCCAAAGGAGGAGTAAGTCATATAGGTGCTCTGGTAAAAAACCTACCTATACCTTGGCCCAAAGGTTCCTCCTCCTAA
>ML803796.1:20015-30473 GCA_009831015.1 Picea engelmannii | reverse complement strand
AGTGCCCTGACATTTTCACTAGACTGTTTATGCTCATAGAGGTTGTACGTTCCCCCTGGCTTTTGTCAATACCTCACAAGACTGGTTGATTCTCTAGTTCTCCCTGGCTAGCCTCTTTCATTGGAGAATGGTTGTCGATGTTATCAAATTTAACAAATATAACATTCACAAATTTCAACCTCCTATTAAGATTTAACAATAAAGCATAAAAACCCAATACAAAACTATGCTTAATGAGTAGAAATACTAATGGCATATATCTGATACTAAAAACCAACGACGAAAAATAATTGAACTGTAGAAAAATTCTCACATTTGGCACCATAAATCTAGGCTATGCCACAGTAAGAAACCATAGGGAAAATATACAATTCAAGAAGATTTTTATTGATCTTCTAAGAAAGCATTACAAAGTTGCAGCAGTTAAAATACTTCAGCAAATACAACACAAAACTTATCTTACTCACCCAACACCTTTTTCTCATCAAAACAGTGCATAAACTTGGCCTTGAAATTTGTGCCCCTGATATATGGCCTTCATGACCCAATAAAGCCAACCCAAGCTTCAAATTTGTCTTGGAAAATGTTTCATAATGATGTTGGTTTGTACAGTACACAAATGTACGATTTTTACAGCATAAAATCTCTTGGAAATTGTGCCAATTGGAACAGAAGTGGCACCCTCGATTTCTATGCCTCTTTTCTTACTGTATGACCAGGTTCAATTGTTGTACAACCAGACTATAGCATCTTTATGGACTGACTATGAAGTTGTAGAGTTGTTCCTCCTTGGAGTGTGTGTCAATCCCTCTCCTCAAAATGTGCCCCCTCTTCTCCCTCAAGTGTTGCCTTTATGCAATTTTAATGTGTAACTATTTTAACCCTTGGTCTCCCTTAAGTGACTCTTCACTTTCCCTTGAGATCAATGGTCACGACTTAATCATTCGTTGAGGTCACTTAATTCACTAAAGTGACCCTTGACCTCATAAATTCACTTTACACATTAAAAAATAAAAGACCCAACTTTATAAAATCACTTTATAAAGTTACATTATAAAAATATATTATAAAGTCACTAGGGATAAAGTGTGCTCGGTCACTTCCGCATGTTGGGCATCGCCAATGCAGAAGTACCTCTGAGCTACCAATTCTAACACTCCCTCTTACCGAGAGAGGTACTTCTATTACCACCACCAAGATTCGTCTCCAACTCATCAGCTACCATAGTTGCTCCCTCTGTACTAGAAGTCTTTTCTCCCTCTCAATAGGAAGTCACTTCTCCCACTACAATGGAAGCCTCTAATACTACCTTTGTTGATCTATGAACTGAAGACATGCTCATACGAGACTTCACACTCTCCTGAGCATCCATATATGTCAACTCATGCCTACTAATTCCTCTGAGAGTCCCGAAAGATAATTGAGTCCCCGGTATCAAATCTCTCTCTCGTGTAACTTGCCCACTCTCTGAAATATAATATGAATCCAAAACTCCACTGGACCACAACATAGGTCAACCCAACAACCTATACATCATACCTTTCCTGATTCCAAGCCTCATTGTTGCATCCAAGGCCACTCTCTATGACCGCATGAGCACTTGTCCATCCTTGAATATCACCGCATACCCCTTATCCTAGAGAGCTGATATAGAGAGCAATTTTACCCTCATCTCTAGTACATGTGACACCTCTGCCACCTTCAAGGAACCTCTTGACTCTATATAGAAATCCATGGTTCCAACCCGCTTCACTGCATGCATGGTGTCAACCCCACTATCCACATGCATGTCTAAGTTTGTCTCTGACACACTAAGGAACATTGATCTCATTCTCATCATATCTATAGATGTCCTTCATGTCCTGTGAGGTGACCCAATCATTGGGCTTATTCTTCCCCTTAATCTTCTTCCAAGCAAAACCCCTTTGCACTAACTTCAAATCAAGTGTCAAATCTCTTGTTTGTTGAACCCCGGAGCACCAGTTCTGATACCATGTAGAAATTATCTCAGAAACTCAATATAACATTCCTTGATTTCAACCTCCTATTAAGATTCAACAGTAAAGCATAAAAATCGAATACATAACTATGTTTAATGAGTAGAAATACCAATGAGATATATCTGATACTAAAAACCAATAGTGGAAAATAAATAAACAGTAGACAATTTATCACATTTGGCACCATAAATCTAGGTAAGAAACCACAAGGAAAATATATTATTCAAGGAGATTTGTATTGCGCTTCTAAGAAAGCATTACAAAGTTGGAGCAATGAAAATACTTTAGAAAATACAACACAAAACTTATCTCACTCTCCCAACACCTTTTTCTTAGCAAAATAGTGCATAAATGTAGCCTTGAAACTCATGCCCCTATTGTACGACCTCCATGACCTAGTACAGCCAACACAAGCTTCAAAATTGCCTTGGAAAATGTGCTAGAATGATGATGTTCTATACAATACCCAACTATATGATTTTTACAGCAGAAAATCTCTTGGAAATCATGCCAACTGGAAGAAAAGTGGCACCCTCGATTTATGTGCCTCTTTTCTACTGCATGACCAACTTCAATTGTTGTATGACCACATTGTAGCAGTTGTACAGATGGAGTATGAAGTTTTTGAACTTTTCGTCCTTAGAGTGGTTTCCAATCCCTCTCCTCAAAATGTGCACCCTCTTCTCCCTCAAGGGTTGCCTTTATGCAATTTTAATGTGTAACTCTTCTAACACTTGGTCTCCCTTGAGTGACTCTTCACTTTCCCTTGAGATAAACGGTCATGAATTAATCATTTTTTGAGGTAACTTAAGTCACTAATGTGACCCTCAACCTCATAAAGTCACTTTACACATTAAAAAATAAAAGAACCAACTTTATAAAATCACTTTATAAAGTTACTTTGTAAAAAACATATTATAAAGTCAGTATGGAGAAAGTGTGTTATGTCACTTCCGCATGTTGGATGTTGCCAATGCAAAACTACCTCTGAGATACCAATTCTAACACTTATACTTTATTTGGAAGAATAATAATGATGTTATATTTAATAAGAATGAGCTTGCTCGCACTTTTTCTTGGTATGATGGTGCACTAACATGTTCTAGTCTATCCTTAAAATTCATAATGCATGCATGCACAACAAGAATGGAGATGGACCACTTGTAGGAACTAAGGGAGTTATGAAGTGAGGCTTTGTGCATGATTATTTGGGATCTTGCCATTCATGACAAACAATGCTCGACGATGGCCCTTACTATATTGTATGATCCCACGCATCACAATCCTAGTGTTGATGGGTGGAAGATGTGTTGGTATTTTTGTTAGCTACAGGAGGTATTAACCTCCATGTGTAACCTTGACAAGACTAGAATATTATAGGAAGCAAGAGAAACTCTAAAATCCTTAGACATAACCCTAGAAGACAATTCAGCTAAAGAGAATAATTAATATTGAGTTTCTAGCCTCGAGAAAGAGAAGTCAGCCCAGACATCTAAGGAAGAGTAGTATAAATACATGATGCCATAACTCATTTGGACACACACAACTCGCAACTGTAGAAATCCAATAAGTCCGGAAGTTTGGAGAGTAGTTGTAGTTGCAACTACTGCAACTAGTATTTTCGGTTTTAGGCTTGGAATTTCTCTTGGTTATGGTTTGGACTTTCTTCTTGGTATCCTAGCTTTGGAGAGTGGTATGCTACCTTGATTGGCTTTTGGACCTAGGTTCTACTTCCAAAATTATTTTCTCTGTCAAGGTTAAGGTGCTCGGGGTGGCTTCGACCTATGGTTGGGTGACAATATAGCTATATTGTTTATGGTTAAACGAAGACACCTATTATTTCTAACAATTTATGGGCCCACACTATCTTTGGACAGTCTAACCGCTCGAATATAGATTGGGAGGATTTTCTCAGTTACAGTTTTAGTTGCAGTCAAAGTTTTTGTTGCGGTAACGAAACCCTAACCCTCTTGTTAAGGCACATTAAGTGAAAATCTTGACCTAATTCCTAGATAGCCTAGTCTGTCATAGCCTAACACAACTCCTAGTACTCTCAGCAAGCTAAGAGGTCAAGTTTGAGCTTTTGGTCAAAGTCCAAGGTTGACCAAGTCAAAGCAATCATGACTTACTCTATGAAGTCAAAAAACAAGTTAAAAAGGGGCTTCTAACTTCAGAGCATGAAAGACAAGTATTGATCTCATCCTTGCCAAGAATAAAGTGTTGGATATCATGAAAGGAAATATTGTGGAACCACAGTTTGAAGAAGGAAAAGAGAAGGAACCTCATAACGTCACAGTTATGGAGAAGTTCAAGAACAATGACATCAATGTCATGAGTATCATAGTGGACTCTGTAAAATACCACTTGATACCCTACATCTCTCATCTTGTCTCATCTAAGAAGATGTGTGATTCCCTAACTAACATTTTCTCAGTCAGAAACATTGGACAAGTAACGAGTCTGAAAAATTATCTTCGTGACATGAAAATGAATGATGATGACAGCATAACATCATACTTGGTAAGAATCTCTCAATTAAGAGATCAGCTACAAGCTATTGAAGAAATCATTTCAGAAAAGGAACTAGTAAATATAGTACTCAATGGTCTTCCCAAGGCATGGGATGCATTTTTCGCAAGCATGAACACAAGAAAGGAGTATCCCACATTTGAATAGCTTTGGACTTGTGCACAAGAAGAATCAAGGATTATAGAAAAAGAGACATTCCAAAGGAAATATGATGATCAAACCTCACAACAAAGTTCAAGAAATTCAGGAATAAGAAGAAGTTTGACTCAAGGAAGAAACCAAATCAAGAAAAGGATATGTCAAAAATACAATGCTTCAACTGTTGAAAATATGGTCACTACAAGAATCATTGTCTAAATAAAATGAAGGAAACATACAAAGCAATAGTTGTCGAAGAAAAGGAACCCTCAAAGAAATTCAAACAAGATGAAGCAAGATTTTTTCTTCTAAGTCAAGGTAACAATATTCTTCAAAGTTCTTGTACATACCATGTTTATATAGTTTCTATACATATCACGCATATCTATTTCTTAGAAGATAAGATGTTCAAGTGAAGCAATACATATGGAAGAATAACAAGATAAGGATTGTTATCAAGATGACTACAAGTCAAGCAATACACATGAAAAGATGAAGTATGTTGACAATCCTTCGTAACAATTCATGTGGAAGCTATTATATAAGTAACAACTTATAGATAAGACGAAATCATAATCAAACTTGAAGAGACCTAGAAGAAGTCAAAACAGAAAGAAGTCAACAATCAAGAGGAAATTAGAAAAAGACTCGTGACACTTTGCAGAAGGCAATAAAGATGCAGACGGAAGCATGGACTCTCTTAGTTGGAGGGAGTTGATTACAGAATTCCAAAAGAAGAGCATGCATTCATGCATGAAGCAAGGATTAGGAGGGAGATAATCCTAAATGATATGATCCATTGAATATTATGAAGTATATGTCCATGTTCTCATTGAAAGTAGCAGCCATGATAATCAACACATGTTTAGAAGAAGTCTTATTCGAAAAGAAGCCTTAAAGTATCCTAAGTTGTCCATCTACATCCATGATCCCATGATAAAAGGAAGAAGTTGGAATCTTCAGGGCATGGAATCTATAGAATACTCCATGGGCCCAAGAGCTAAAGAGAAACATGAGGAGGAACGTGAAGATTCCAAGAAAGAAAGAAAAGCTAGAACAACCAATGATTATATCGAGAATCAAAAAGATTACCATCTTGGTTTGAACCCGCTAGAAGAAATCGAGAAGAATAAATGGAAGTTATGATAAAGAACAATGTATGTAATAAAATGTGAAAAAGACTTATGAATGGAAGCATTGCAAGATTCAGAGGTTCTTCCAGAACGAGGGAGAATATTGTGACAACATCCTGTTCCAAGAAACCAAATATACCACTTGTAGTATCCATGGATTGGAATTTACATGTAAAAGATTGTTCTTCCCAATAAAGTAAGTGAGAAAGAAGATTATACTAGAAAGAGACATATGTATGCAGATATAAGAAGACCTTGTATGGATTCAAACAAGTTGATGTAGAGTATCTTATATACAACAGAAGCATCGTGAAAAATTTCTATGACAAAGATAGTGTATCAGAATAGTTACTCAGAATTCTGGGATGATGGATTGCGAATCCATGGAAAACTCTCTTGATCAGAGAAAAAGTTCTACTTGGATATGTTTTAGTTTGAGCATTGCCACAATATCATGAACTAGCAAGAAACAAAAGTGTTGAATTAGACCATGATATATTATATTGATCAAATATATATGAAGCCTTCAGAGAAAACCAATGTTCCATGACAGACCGAAGTACATTGAGATCAAGAATTATATTCTCTGGGATGAAGTCCATAAAAGAGAAGTGGTTCTCCAATATATTTCCACAGATGAGTAGATAGCAGATATTTTGGTAAAGCCTCTATCCAAGATGAAAAGTTTGCGTACTTAAGAAACAAGTTGGGGCTCGTGGAGACAAATTACTTATTGAAAAAGGAATAGATTATTCCCAGGTTGGGAGGGAGAACTGATATGTTATGGACAGTCATTTTTCAGTTTGAAACATGGTCTAGGATGAGTAGTTCATTTCCAATTCAGAAAGTGGTTTGAGATTTCTGACGGACAGGCATTTTCCAGTTCAGAAAATGGTCGAGATCAGACATGAATTTTTGTAATGAAAATGGTCTAATAGATTGTTGATGTACCATAGACAACGATTCCCCTTGTGGCTAGTGTGGGGGAATGGTCTAATATAGTCATTATTCTTGACAGTCACTCTGAGTAGTGGTCAAGTAGAATGGTCTTCCTCTTCGGGAAGTCATTCTTTCGAAGTTCAAAGTTATGAGGAGTTTCAAAGAATGGTACGTTTTGTAGGTTGGTGCAAGACAGTCATTTCCATTAGAAAATGGTTCGAATAGTCATTCCCTAGGGAAGACTCAGTCTATCCAAGTTGCACTATGATTAGTGCTAGAGGAATGGCCCAGTTAGCTTAATGGTCTAGGTTCAACAATCAGGGACAGGCACTCCCTAGGGCAGACTCATTCTCTCTAGGTTGCACTATGATTAGTGTCAAAGGAATGGCCCAGTTAGGTGAATGGTCCAGGCTAAGAAATCAGGGACAGATATTCTTCTATGCTTGAGAATAATAGTCCAGATAGCCCATGGATGATGTTTTACCTCCTGAGGGAGATGCTCTTCTAGATCTCACAGATGTGAGTGGAAGAATGGTCCAGATGACTCAGTTTATATCATGATATTGTTATGCAGGTTGATATCGGAAGATATGATTACTGTGGAGACTATATGTTTATGGATAATAGTTGTATTCCATTGTTGTGTATGTGTTCCAGTGGTTGTGACTATGTTCCACTGGTTAAATAGTTATGTGCTACTTGGTGTGGTTCTGTACCACTGGATAGTAGTTGTGTACTACTATGGATAGACACAGTTGTGTTCTATTGAATGGAATTGTTTTGTTTTCCATGAAGACTATCAATAGTGTTGGAAATTATTACCAGCTAAATGGATAGTCAGTGTGCTGGTGGAAAGATATTATCCAGGCAGAAAATGGTCGACAACAGTTATTCTTCTAGGACGTATGTCCGGATTAGAACAATAGTCCCTGTATCCTATGGCGTGGCTTCCAACATTTGTTGTAACGATTATTCTTCTGGGACATATGTCTGGATTACAAGAATAAGTAGTGTATCACTATGTGGAGTGAGTGACTTATTCAACATCATGTCTGATTACTCAAATGGATTATGGCTTAGAGAGATGATGTAGTTGATGCTATCAGATGATACTGATATTGATGATGGTGCTCATGATTTAATCATGAGATAACATGTGTGGTTTTGATGATGCTATCGGTCAAATGGTATGTTTTTGCTCAAGACCATTGCTTTCAATACCTCCCTAGCTAGGAGGGAGTGTTGATATTTTTGGTAGATGCGGGAGGTATTAACCTCCACGTGTAACCTTGACAAGACTAGAATATTCTGGGAAGCAAGAGAAACCCTAAAATCCTTGGACATAACCCTAGAAGACAAGTCGGCTAAAGAGAATAATCAATATTGAGTTTCTGGCCTCCAGAAAGAGAAGTTGACCCAGAAAGCTAAGGAAAAGAAGTATAAATACAAGATTTCAAATCTCATTTGGACACACACGGCTCGCAACTATAGAAATTCAGTAAGTGCGCAAGTTTGGAGAGTAGTTGCAGTTTCAACTACTGCAACTAGTATTTTTGGTAGGTTTGGAATTTCTCTTTTTTATGGTTTGGACTTTATGCTTGGTACGCTAGCTTTGGAGAGTGGTACACTACCTTGATTGGATTTTGGACCTAGGGTTTCCTTCTAGAATTATTCTCTCTGTCAAGGTTAAGGTGCTCGGGGGTGGCTTCGTCCTATGGTTGGGTGATAATATTGCCATATTGTCTATGGTTAAACGAGGACACCTATTATTTCTAACAAGATGATGTTAGATAAATCGTTGAAAGTGACTAGCTAGGGCCCTGCTCAAAATGATCATGATGAGACCCCACTTGTTGCACACATTATTGCTTAGAGCTATATGCATCTAGTTGTATGCCTTGTGGCACCATAGAATATGCTTCATGTTCTAGTCTGTTAGCAATTATTTACTTGTGATTGTTTTGGTATAAGGGAACTTGACTTTCAATTTTGGATAGTGATTGTGGTGGTTTCATCTGCATGTCACCTTTTTTTATAAAAGTGGCATGCACAATGTTTTTATTAATTTTTTTATAATTTAAAAAATTAAAAATTCTGCAAGCTTTATCATCCATTATGGTAACGAATTCAAGGGTAGAAAGTTATCTCACCATGATGGCTATAGGTGAAATTTTTTTTTCCTAAGAAAAAAAGTCTCAACCTAGATAACAAAAAGATATCCATTCCTTAAACCTCAACTATCATATTAAGTTCAATTTTACTACATTTTTTAGTCATTTTTAAAGCTACATTTTAACCACATAATTAATTGTTAAGGTGTGCATCAACCTATTTTGATCATAAACTAGAAACATTGGTAATTTTGAACCTAAATCAAGTTCAAAAGCAAAGAATTACAAATAAATTAGCACTTTCCTCTTTTTCGATTATACATGTCATTACAAACCCAATAACAACTTCAAAATTATATTTCTATGCATAATCCATTAGCTTTGCATTCAAATAAATGGACCAAAAGAATCTAATCCTCTATCGTCTATCTAAGATAAACTGGGGGACATTAATACTAAGTATGAAGAATCAAACCTAACCTTCAAGATGCACTCATCTTTTCGAAGAAAACATTTAAAGGAACAAAAATGGGATGTGCATATTGCAAAGGGAAAAATTTTAAAACATATCTCGAAATAAAAACCAAGAATCCTAGGAAAACGAGAATAAATAAGTCAAGATCAACTCAAGGCTAGTTAAGGACCAACAACATCATGTCTTCATTAACAACAAAAAGTCCTTTTAAGGGTGGAGAACTATTATAACTTGAAATGAGTGCATTCTTATAAGAACATAATTACACAGAAATGAGTGCATTCTTATAAGAACATTATTAGGCATTTCTCATCCAAACCATATTAAATGAAGCTAAAATTTTAATAAAGGAAAAAATTATTATGAGAAAAAATCAATTTAAAAGTAGAAGTTTTGTGTGTTACCAAAAATAGAATTCCCACAAAAGCAAGGACCCATCTTCACTAGTCCCATAAGATAATGGCTTGAATCAGTCCCAACATAGGCTGTGTTAGCCTCTGAATCTTATACAATCATAAAGTCATAGTATACCACCTAATGCATTTCACATTTAAAGATATTGTTTTTATCCTAAGGGTGTTCTAGATTCTTATTTTGCCTCAACCTACCTTATCTCCTGATGAGGTGTCGATGTGATAGAAAATGAGGTGATTTCTATTATGTATTATACATTTGTATCATCGAAATGAATACAATGTTGGGAATATTGCTTCAGGCCTTTTCCATCAAAGTTCTTGTCTCTTTTGTGTTCTATATTTTATCAATTGGTATCAAAGCTCTATAGTTCTTAGGGCATGGTAATTTCGTGATAGTTCTTCATGGAGAATTTGCAATTTGAAAGTCAATGATGGAAGAGCACATTTGATCTTAATAATGGTAGTCGCATCTAAAATCTTGACAATCAATTCGAATGGAAAATGTCAAAGATGAGAAATGGACATCAAATTTGAGAAGAGGTGGTGGTTTGAGCTTATCATCTCGATGCAAATCTGATTGCAGGTTTCAATTTTCTAAAGATTATTTTGCAGGGTTTTCTATTTGATTATATAGCTACATGTAGATGTAGAATGTCATTGTTGTGACTTTGTTGTCTTTTTGAGGAAATAGTTGTTAATGTGGCTTTGAGTTCAAAA
>ML803796.1:0-11555 GCA_009831015.1 Picea engelmannii | reverse complement strand
TGCAATACGACAAGACTATGTCCGATTTAATCAAAGATTGGGTTTCACACCCTGCGAAGTTCAGGGTGGACAGTCATGGTATATATTCAATATCTTCTCTGGAACCACAGTTCAGATATGTGGCTATCATGACCTACAGATTATATGGGAGAGAGGACATCCTTCAGTGGGTGCCTCTAATTCATTCGGTCGTCGCAGGCTGTTCCTTCGACTGGGCTAATATACTATCCGATAGTTTGACCAATCAAGTTACAGAGTATCGAGCGCAGAAGGAGAGCGGTAAGATCGCTTCATTCTTTATGTCCGCGTATATCATGGATGTCGTGTGTTTTCTGATGCCTTTTCCATTAATGAGTTGGAGCTGGACTCCATCGGAAGCTAAGCCCATCCACATCTATCATTCAAAGTTGTGGGAAGACAAAGCTTCAAATTTTGTATATGAAATCTTTAACTGGGTAATGGTACCATTGCACGTCACTATCTTCGGCCACCTTCCACCCAGGATCTTAGATAGTATTGTGGTAAATCTGAGCAGTATAGCCGATTGGTACGTGGAAGCAGAATTTTCATATCTCAGGGTTTTCGACGCTTCTGTCCCTCTGAATGCCTTACCACTATTCATACCCAATAGGCTGGCTTGTCATGAGATTTACAGGCAAACTGTAATCGGTGGCGTAAGCAAAGAACTAAAAGGATATTCTAAGAAGGTATGGCCACCTTTTCCTATTCATTTAAGTTCCTATTCTTTGTTAGATTTTGGGCATGCTAAAGCTGAGGCAGCAGCCCTAGAGGACCTAAAATTGGTTCATGTCAAATTCAAAAAGCACGAATCATAGAGGGTCGTAAGTAATCACTTAGCCAGTTGCGGGCTAAGATGGTTCGAACATGAAAATTCGCCCTCGAATGACATTTTCCAAGGTACGAGATCTTATGCCGAGGTTTCAGCTCGGATACAAGCCCTGACACCCGAAGAGAGGCCGATGTTTTAAAATTCCAAGAACAGCGATGGAGTTTTCTTCCCCCAGTACTGCGGTGTGAGAATCCAATAACAGCAGAGGTGTAGAAAAAATAAGCCAAAGGCTCCAAATATACAACACCCAGACAAGAAAAACACCAGGATAGGGGAGAACAAACTGGGAGTCCGAAACCAGAAATGAAAACTCCAGATCCACCGAAAAATCCGACTCCAGATGCCACTCCTGGCTAATCAGCTAAGCAAATTGGAAACCCCATCGCCTCCATTACTCCCTTACAGTCAACTAAGGGGAACATAGATGCAGGGTGGATTTTCAATGAAGAATTGAGACATATAAGGATGGAAGAGCTTCCGCCAAATGAGTTCTTTTTTGATAAAAAGAGAAAACTTGTGGTAAAAAGAGAATTCTATCAAGAAGAGGGATCAACAACCAAGAACTTCAAGGTGTTGACCGATGGGAAAGATATGAAGAAGGAATAATTCGCGACAGAAATAGCCGCAACATTAGGGGTGTATTCTACGACAAACCAATTTTCAATCTGGGTTTTGAAAAATCAGAGCGAAAAAATCACCTCATCAAAACCTTAGAAGCTAAACTAGCCACAGCATAAGAAGTTGCTAAAGACCAAGCAAACACAGAAATAGAACAAGCAAAGATGGCAGATAAAAAGGAAATTGAGCTGCTCAAAGCTAATCTCAAACAAGCATAGCTCGTAGCTTAGACCAGTCAAATACAAGTAGGCCAACAGAGAGACTTGATAGGGCAGCTACAGGTTAGATTAGAGTTCATCGAAAGTCGAGTTATAAATAGTGGGATATTATAGTCCCAGGCTATGGAGATTCGGAGCAAGGTTTCTGCAGCCCAATGAAGTTTACTTGCCAAGGTAGAGACAATTTGGGACAATTATCTACTTATTGATCAAGTATTATAAAACTTATTTGTCAGAGAGAGAGAAGCTGGAGCAGCTCGGGTCGCATTTCAAGAGGCTATAATAGATACAGCAAACAGGGAATCGGGGAAAAGTTCTAAGTTTTCCATTTCAGAACAGACCTGAGGTAATATTTTGTTGAAAGAATGGGAATGCAACATATCAGAAGGCAAATTGCAAGCCAAGAAGGTAAGGAAATCCTGTGAAGAGGCTTTCGGTTCTATAGATGAAAATCTGTTAGGCATTGATAGCGAGAGTAATGTTGAGATGCTGAGCCAAATGAATATGGCGAAGCTCTCGCTTGATATAAATGAGAAAGAAGAAAGAGATTCAGCCGAAGTCTCACAAGTAACTCTGGCAGCCATAGTTCAAATAGATAAATGGATTATTAAACCAAGTGTGAAATTGTGTGCTATTGACACCCTAGACCGACAGATGGAAGAATGGTTGCCGCAATTAGTCAGAGATTGTTAAATTTTTTAGGGTCACCATTGCCACAAGCTATGTACAAGTTGCCAACCGTGTCATACCTTACATACAATGCCGAATTCTTGGAGAATTTTAAACAGAAGGAATGTGTGCAATACGACAAGACTATGTCCGATTTAATCAAAGATTGGGTTTCACACCCTGCGAAGTTTAGGGCGGAAAGTCATTGTATATATTCAATATCTTCTCTGGCACCATAGTTCAAATATGTGGCTATCATGACCTGCAGATTATATGGGAGAGAGGACACCACACATTTTTTCCTTCAGTGGGTGCCTCTAATTCATTCGGTCGCCGCAAGCTGTTCCTTCGACTGGGCTAAACTACTATGTGATAGTTTGACAAGTCGAGTTACAAAGTATCGAGCGCAGAAGGAGAGTGGAAATATCGCTTCATTCTTTATGTCCGCGTATATCATGGATGCCGTGTGTTTTATAATGCCTTTTCCCTTAATGAGTTGGAGTTGGACTCCATCGGAAGCTAAGCCCATCCACATCTACCATTCAAAGTTGTGGGAAGACAAAGCTTCGAATTTCGTATATGAAATATTTAACTGGGTAATGGTACCATTGCACGTCACTATCTTCAGCCACCTGCCACCCAGGATCTTAGATAGTATTGTGGTAAATCTGAGCAGTATAGCCGATTGGTACGTGGAAGCAGAATTTTCATATCTCGGGGTTTTCGACGCTTCTGTCCCTCTGAATGCCTTACCACTATTCATACCCAATAGGCTGGCTTGTCATGAGATTTCCAGGCAAACTGTAATCGGTGGCGTAAGCAAAGAACTGAAAGGATATTCTAAGAAGGTATGGCCACCTTTTCCTATTCATTTAAGTTCCTATTCTTTGTTAGATTTCGGGCATGCTAAAGCTGAGGCAGCAGCCCTGGAGGACCTAAAATTGGTTCATGTCGAATTCAAAAAGCACGATCCATAGAGGGTCGTAAGTAATCACTTAGCCAGTTGCAGGCTAAGATGGTTCGAACATGAAAATTCACCCTCGAATGACATTTTCCAAGGTACGAGATCTTATGCTGAGGTTTCAGCTCGGATACAAGCCCTGGCACCCGAAGAGAGGTCGATGTTTTAAAATTCCAAGAACATCGATGGAGTTTTCTTCCCCCAGTATTGTGGGGTGAGAATCCAATAATAGAAGAGGTATATAAAAAAGAAGCCAAAGGCTCCAAATATACAGCACCCAGACAAGAAAAACACCAGGATAGGGGAGAGCAAACTGGGAGTCCAAAACCAGAAATGAAAACTCCAGATCCACCGAAAAATTCGACTCCAGATGCCACTCCTGGCTAATCAGCGAAGCAAATCGGAAACCCCATCGCCTCCATTACTCCCTTATAGTCAACTAAGGGGTACATAGATGCAGGGTGGATCTTCAATGAAGAATTGAGACATATAAGGATGGAAGAGCTTCCGCCAAATGAGTTATTTTTGATAAAAAGAGAAAAGTTGTGGTAAAAAGAGAATTCTATCAAGAAGAGGGATCAACAACCAAGAAGTTAAAGGTGTTGACCGATGGAAAAGATATGAAGAAGGAAGAATTCGCGACAGAAATAGTCGCAACATTAGGGGCGTATTCTACGACAAACCAATTTTCAATCAGGGTTTTGAAAAATCAGCTGAAGCGAAAAAATCGCCTCATCAAAACCTTAGAAGCTAAACTAGCCACAACATAAGAAGCTGTTAAAGACTAAGCAAACACAGAAATGGAACAAGCAAGGATGGCCGATAAAAAGGAAATTGAGCTGCTCAAAGCTAAGCTCAAACAAGCATAGCTCGTAGCTCAGACCTGTCAAATACAAGTAGGCCAACAGAGAGACTTGATAGGGAAGCTACAGGTTAGATTAGAGTTCATCGAAAATCGAGTTATAAATAGTGGGATATTCTAGTCCCAGGCTATGGAGATTCAAAGCAGGGTTTCTGCAGCCCAATGAAGTTTACTTTCCAAGGTAGAGACAATTTGGGACAATTGTCTACTTATTGATCAAGTATTATAAAGCTTATCTGTCAGAGAGAGAGAAGTTGGAGCAGCTCGGGTCACATTTCAAGAGGCTATAATAGCTACAGCAAACAGGGAATCGAGGAAAAGTTCTAAGTTTTCCATTTCATAATAGACCTGAGGTAATATTTTGTTGAAAGAATGGGAATGCAACATATCATAGGGAAAATTGCAAGCCAAGAAGGTAAGGAAATCCTGTGAAGAGGCTTTCGGTTCTATAGATGAAAATCTATTAGGCATTGATAGCGAGAGTAATGCTGAGATGCTGAGCCAAATGAATATGGTGAAACTCTCGCTTGATATAAATGAGAAAGAAGAAAGAGATTCGGCCGAAGTCTCACAAGTAACTCTGGCAGACATAGTTCAAATAGATAAATGGATTATTAAACCAAGTGTGAAATTGTGTGCTATTGACACCCTAGACCGGCAGATGGAAGAATGGTTGCCGCAATTAGTCAGAGATTGTTACATTTTTTAGGCCAATTGTCAAGCGGAACCTTCAAGGTTGATATCTCAGATGGTGGAAAAATGTGTCACTTGTACCGAGCATGCGAGAGGGCAGGCTTCTGGTACCAAATAAAGACATAGGATAAAGAAATGAAATGATTGATCTCCTTCTCGTTGTAACTGAAAATCCTGGAACGATTGGGATTCCATCATATGTGAATTTGTATAAATATACAATAGAAGGAAGAAAAACTGGGCTGGACCTTTTTGGGTCGATTGTAATAGAGATTTTTCTCCCTCGAGAGTTAATATAAAGCAAATGTGAAGATTCTCAATTCCGTCACCACTATGTTATGAGTTTGTTTCCTTGTATTTCATATTTCATTTCATTTCATATATGTATCTGATGAATGTTTCGCTATAATTTAGTACAACCTCTACTATAGTGAATAAATTTTAGTTTTCTATATTGTTTACCATTTTTCCTCTGTACCGTCTATTAGCAGGTATAAGACCAGTTAACATTTTAGATTTCTATATATATATTATGCTTCATCAGGTTATTTCTTTATCTTTTTTCTTCTTTTGTTTATAAGTGAGATTCTCCCTCGATAGGAGCCTTACATGATAGACATCTTAATGTTTTTCTTACACCTCATACACATTTATTAAAATATAACTCAGTTACGTGAAAGGGCCTTTGGTTTGCATCATGTTTTCACCATCGGAGCTATAAATCTCCTAGAAAGCCAATCTGACGTTTTGAACCTGGAAGATGATAAGCCCAACATCAATTTTGGTCCGGAGAGTTATAGAGTTATAGCCAAGCCCTTCAAATCAGTTTTTCATTATAAATTAATCCAAGCTTAGAAAGGCTCTTGTCCTAGGAAAATGGCCTCTCTGAGGAAAATACAAAAAATAAAATATATGATCACACCTCAAGATTTGTCCTTCGATCTTGTTGGCCACTAGTCCTTTGCTTCTCCTTGCTCCCTTGCTCGGACCATGCACACTTGGATGAAAGCCCTTCTCCACCCAATACAATGAGATCTCACATCTCATTGTGTGTCTATCCTCCTCTCACCTTAGTTGTCTTTTATAATGTTGAGTTTACCATAAATCCAAAACCATAGAACTCCAAAGTGATCAATGACTGAAATTAGATCTCACCAACACTTTAGATCAATGGCTAGGATTTAATTTAATTCACTAATGCCAAAAACTTAGGCATTTAATTAAATTAAAGTCAATTAATTATAAAAAGACATTCACTTTAATAATTACTTTAATAAAGTGAATTTACTGAGTCTTGAGAGGTATTAATGACGACTTCCACATGTTAGTCACAAAACCAATGTGGAATTACTTGTACAATGCTACAAACATCAACAACATGTGATAATGTAATTTTGAGTTAGTGGTGGTAGTCTTTATGGAGTTCCCAAATGTCCCAGAGTTTTTCACATTTGCATCTACATAGCCTCCATTTTTCAAAATATTACGAGGATCCTTAGGCATTATCAGTTTGTAAGGTCAACAATTATCTTGTTTTGATGCAATCTCAACATTTGAATGCTTAATCTATGCACCCACTCTTTTCTTTCAATTTTCTATCAACTTCTTTGCCTTCCTATGAATTTTTGAATTTGTGTGAGATCTCAAAATTTCACCGACCTTGCAACATTGCTAGTTTTCAAAGCATCAAAGTCTACATGCAATTGCTATGACCATTTTTTTCTCTATACCTGCACTCATACTAGTAACTAGTGGATTCCCTAATCTAGCTTAATTAGAACTAGTATTGACTCCTGCTACTACAAAGATTCTTTTTCTAGATATATTGGACCTAGAATTCCTTGTCTTCATGTTTGCAGCATTGTTCGCTGAAAATTTTGAGTCTTGTTTTCAATTGGAAATGGGTTTCGATACTTATACGATCAATTTCCTATAGTTGAATATCTCTTCCTCGGCAATATACAAACTACTCAGCACTCATGGTTCACTGTCAGGGATCAACGATCTGGCTCTAAAGTGAATCCTAGAGAGCTCGTGGTCTATTTAAAACTCCACACATTTGTCGATTTGGTTCGATCTGAATCAAAGGTGATATTGGTATCGCTCTTCAACAAATCTACAAAGAGATCTACATCCCTCAAGTGGATCTAGGAATTGGCTCGAGCGACCCATATCCTGGATAGTGCATCTTTCATTCGGCTAATCTATTATCACTCCAAGAGTCACCCTCAGACTGAAAATGGGGGTAAGCCTGGTAAAATTAAATTTGTTTGACTGGGTTAAAAGTTGGGAGTTAGAACAAGACTGCAAAGAAAGGAAGGATAACAGAGGTAGTTGCAGATCAGTTCGGGACCATTGGGCTATGGAGTCATAAGTATAGTGATTATTGAAGGCATTTAAACTGCCTATCAGACAAAGGATTTATGCGGTGATGAGGAGAAGGAAGATAGAATGTATCTGAGTGATAAACCATGAAAGATGGGCAAGATGAAAGAAAATCCTCTACCACCTCAGGAATCCATAAATCAAGGATGCTACATCCATACAAGAAGAAAAACAACAAGTTTTTGAGTGATAAACAATGAAACATGGGCAAGATGACAACAGATCCTCTACCGCCTAAGAAATCCATAGATCAAAGATGCTACATCTAGACAAGAAGAAAAAAAACAAGTGTCTGAGTGATAAACAATGAAACATGGGCAAGATGACAACAAAACCTCTACCGCCTCATGAATCCATAGATCAAATATGTTGCATCCATACAAGAAGAAAAACAACAAGCGTCTGAGTGATAAACGATGAAACATGGGCAAGATGACAACAAATCCTCTACCGCCTCAGGAATCCATAGATCAAAGATGCTACATCCAAACAAGAAAAACAGAATAGCATGTAAACTAAGAAGACAATCTGATACAACAACTCAAAGGAATCTTCAATAACATAATATTTACAATCCAAGCCCCTCATGCTTACAAACTGAAAAATAGAGAGCCCTACTCCTAAAACTCTCTCGGCTCTCCAGCCTCCGAACCCCCACTTTAACAAAATCTTAAACTGATCTATTTATAGTCAGATCAGTCCACAAATGCGAGGAGTATGATCTGGCCATCCCTTTCAAGGTTTTTCGTCTGTGCATCCTTTTGTCAAACTGTGCGTATTTCCTCCTGTCAGACGCAAGCTCAAATCAATATGGACTTGCAAGAATAAACCATCCATCGTGGTACCTCAGGCTGACAATTATATCTCCTCGGCCAAAGCATTCCATGCTTTCTATTTATGGACTGAGTCGAGGCTTCAACTACCAGTCCTTGTTCATTAACTAAATCTACCTCGGGATCAGAGTGTGGTTAGAAAACTAGAGAGTGACCACGTGTTGATCATGGATTGGGATTTGAATAAGTGGGTGGTTTCGAGGCCAAAAAAGTCAGTCTTTGTTCATTGGCTGAACCCTCCTCGGTATCAGGACACGACTTGAATATTAGGGGGCGACCACGTGTTGTTGTTAGATACGGCATTGTAAGAGCATGTGATTTTGGGGCCGTTGAAGGCAGTTTGGACCCACACCGCTTTCAGGCCTGAAATGCACCATCTTCCACCATGTAGCCTCCCCACAATACCATCATTTGGATTTCGGCCCGCCCTTCGGATTTTAACGCTCATGCATCTTGTGGGGCCGAAATGATTAGTGGTCATTGACCCAATCACGATCTGCAATCTGGGCATCGACTATTTTAATGCCCCCGCCAAAGTTTTATCCATCTGCCAACAATGGAAACCTTCCAACTCTGTCTAGATATGGTACCAAATCAAAATGCACAGGGGATTTTTGTTGTTGCAAACTGCACTCACCTACTTGCCTACGCCTATGGCTGTCAACTGTGACCCTGGAAAACTTTACGTGATAACATAATCAATCTTGTAATGCTATATTCAAAAAATAATTGGCAGCTCTTTTTCATGCAATTCTGGAATTCTTCCTTTGAGAAATTGGCGCATATCAAAGATTTAGTATTGTTGTTGTTGTTTCCAATGAACATTGTTAACACTGTATTTGTTGTCNTTGTAATGCTATATTCAAAAAATAATTGGCAGCTCTTTTTCATGCAATTCTGGAATTCTTCCTTTGAGAAATTGGCGCATATCAAAGATTTAGTATTGTTGTTGTTGTTTCCAATGAACATTGTTAACACTGTATTTGTTGTCCTTTTGCTTGAGCTTTCCTCGGACCTCAGTTGACTTGTTAGGAGTAATTTTGTGTGGTTATGTCAAGGTTGTCTCTACTATCATTCAAGGATGTGCAGTAACAAATATACGTACAATGGAAAGGATAAAAACAAGGAATCGAGCTAGATCCAGAAAACCAAATGCAACCATGAAATCACATACATTGGTTGATCTCCTTTACACATCATACAACTTTGTGTTCACGTAATAGTAATCCTTTCACTTAATAGTAACCCTTTGGCTTCATAGAAGTCTAAGGGTTCTTTCACTCATGTTATGCTTTTAAATAAAAACAACACTTTTAGAGTGACATAAAAAGGAATTACGTAAAGTTTTTTTATTGGAGTGCCATACAAAGAATATTTTATTAAAATATTCTTTAAAAAAACATTTTATTAAAATATTCTTTAAAAAAAACAATTTATTAAAATATTCTTAAAAAAAACATTTTTGGAGTTAAGAACAAGGTTGTTGATTGGCTTGATAAAAAGTCCAAGGGTTATTTCACTCATGTTATGTTTTTAAATAAAAAAGCATTTTTAAGATCACAAATGAATGTATCTCGACAAAGGCTAAACTCTTATTGAAAAGGGCATTGCTCTTCTATGTAAAATTTAGTTGTATCGAGAATAATAATAAAATCATTTTATTTTGCTCTTGTGTCCTAGATCCATCCTAAAATTGAATAAGGGGATCATAGGTACACTTGTACTTGTTTGGGATGGTGACTTTTTCATGGAGGCTTGTGATTTATGTCTAGTTTTTACATCATAAATCAATCATTTAATGCAACACGCATCAAGTTAAGGAAATGCAAGTACATACAAATTCATGCCTTAAGAACAATCGAAGCACCTGTAATCAAGTAGTTATGAAGAATATTCAATCATTCCAGTTGTCAATAGCATTACATGATAAATCTACATCAAACATTAATTATAGTTCAACTTCAAATTTAGTTTTGAGAAATATACTCGCGATACTTCTTTTTGTAAGTTTCAAAATAGATTTTATTAGCACCAGAAGTCACCTCTGGATTGTTGTAGAGGTAAGCCACATACCCATCATTTTTATGTCACGGTGAATAAATAAGGGTGTGGTCTAATGGACACCATATCAAGATTATATCGCTTTAACTCATAAAAATGGACTGGTATGTATAAGCAAGTGAGGTCTTGGTCTAATTTCAGTCAGTGAATTGCAATATAGTGGTGAATAGGGGGGAAGAACTTAAGGAGAATGAAATGGTTTGTTATGGACGTCTAGTCTTCCAGCAGGCCAAGGATGGAAAACCCAAGAAACCAAGATCCTCTTGGTTGTGAGTTTCAAAGAAATGAATGAAATTATTACTGAATTGAAATCAAACATACATCATAACTCAATAACACAAAACCGACAGGATCCTCCATGCCCAAGTCATTCAGTTGGAAGGAAAAATGACACAAAAAACTGATTGAAGATGAGAGCGGTGTTACTGTGATCAAACATAAATCACAAAAACGTAGCTATCCTCTACTGGATCCTGCAATTCTAAGTGTTTCAACATAGCGTTTACAAAAAGATGGAAAAGGGACTGAATTTCATTAAACAAGAAGTCTCAAACACATCGCATAACCAAAGGACCAGAAGCCTCGTTAAAACTTTACAAGTGGGAGCGTAGCTCTACCATCGACACTAACTAACTGGAAAAAATTGCCTACAAATACTTAGAACTGGCTTCCCTTTGCTGAAGGCACGATCATGTCACGTGATTAATGCTTTACGTTGATGAGTTTCTCTGTTAGGCTGCACATGCAAACGTTGGTCAGACTACCCATGCAATCTTCTGTCAGACGTGATCTCTGTCAGACTGGACTGACAACCTTCTTCTATGATTTGTCCCTTTCTGGCCTTCTATTTAAGGAAGGAGATGATGTCTCACCCACCTTCCTGATTTACATTAAATATTTCATCGATATCGGAGATTCCCAAGTCAACTCTGCATCTAAATAATGTGGCATCCTTTCCTTGGCTATATGCTGCTTCGTTGAACTGCTACAAGGGGACCCAGATGGCAGACGTGGACAAGAAAGGTGACAAGGAAAGTGTGGGCTGTGAAAAATGTGTGCACCATGCTGAGACAAGTCAGAGGTGAAGTGGCACAAGGTGGTGATGTGGGGGCAGATGAGAGGCCGCAGTAGTAGACAGGATGGGGACCATTTCCCTGGGAGGAGGTGAGTAGGAGAACACTTGGTGAGGTATTATAGGTGGGAGTAACGAGGGGACACGGCTTGGCAGTGATTGGAGGATAGGTGTGGCATAATGAGATGAGGAGGGAGAGTGGGTGATGTGATGGTTAGAGGTGAGAGACGGAGTGGGAGACAGGTGTTAGTAGGAGGTGGGAGCGGTAAGAGGTGGTGGTAAGTGGTCTACTTGAAGGGGGTAGGCGACAGTAAATGGTTTTAGGCGAGGAGG
>ML803795.1:323442-344089 GCA_009831015.1 Picea engelmannii | reverse complement strand
AGGAAGCAAGTTTGCTAAAAATGGTGAGCTAGTAACAATCCATTAGTAATGAAATTCATGCTCTTTTTTATGAAATACAGGATAACATGCTCTTTTTTAAAGAATAACAATGTTAAAATTCGAATTGACAAGGACAACATTCAAATCGTATGATTTGAACGTGTCTGTATTTTAAAAATGATATTGAATTTACTCATATCTTCTCTAGCATGATTAAGATTGGGACTCATATCCAGTAATGATAATCGGATACGATCTTAGAGTACCAAGCAATTAAATTGTAATGATAGCAGACAAAGTAAGATTCATCATGATAGAATGAGCAATCCATAATATAACAATACAATATTACATACCTTAAATAATCAAGTCTAGTTACTGTAATGATTTAAAATAAATCAATATATGAATTGTCTTAAAATGATGGACTTAGAAAGTAAAACAAGGCATGCAACTAATGAATCATTCTGCAGGGAATCAATGAACAGGTAAGTTTGAAAGATTGGTTCTGTCAATTATAAAAAATTGTTACATATGACCATATGAGAAGAAAATCAATAAAAATGTTAGCATACCATTTAAAGAGATAATATTTCGAATAATAATAGACATGGAACTTATCCAAATCATGGATAAGTTCTAAAATCAAGTTTATAATTAAAATATAGGCATGTTAATTAACATATGGTAGTATCGGGTTTGCTTGACATAAGCTCTCATATGTATAAAGAGTTGATCCCCCTGTTTAGATAATAATAATAGGACAGGGATATGAACAAATAATGATGATAAGTGATAGAGTTAAAAAAAATGATGAATATAATAGGGTGAAGAATTAGGAGTAGACTTAAAAATTAGAAGTTATAGTAACGAAAGAGTTCAAACAAAATTAAATGATTGCATACCTTTAAATGGTTAAGCCTTATCAAAATAATAATAGGTCAAATAACATTAAAGTATGAGTTGACCAAAATACTTAGGCTTTATGAAAAATAGTGTATACAATGTAAAGTCAATGGAAGAAAAATGCAGGAGGTAATCTATGTTATTTTAACCATTTTTTGTTCCTAACAATTGGAATTTAAAATAAAGTTAAATTTACCTCATACTTACACGTTGTGGGTTTTGTAGAGCAAGCACCAAATCTGACAAATATGGGTGTATAATCATGTGCACAGAGTGAGATCTGGGAACTTTTCAGACTATGTCAAACATGAAGGAATGTGGCAAATGAGATAGAGTTGTAGCTTTAAAAATTTTGGTACTGGTTCTAGTACAGGTAGGAAGAAAACAATACCTACAGGAATTTCGATACCAGTTCCAATACCATTAAAGAAAAGAGCCCAGAACTGTTGAGAATTTGTTGAAGACGACATACAACACTATCAAGCCGGAGATATGTAGTTGTAGCAAAGATGACGAATAAGGATTTGATAGTTGAACAGTTGTGTTTGATGCTCTGTAACCTTGAACCAATCTCCTTTTTGTTGGCTAAGAACAAAAAATTGAGAGATGCTAATGAATTGTTGGCACAAAGTATATGAGTATCAATATACTTACTATTGGTTACTATACCTGACCATATAGAGATAAATTCATAAGATCATATACATAATAAGAATATAAACTGATCAAAACATAAAGTACATCCAATGCCACATTCATTTAAAATTTCCAATACGCATTTGATGACAATTAGCATGAATGCACAAAATTTTTCATATTTGAAATTTTTTCAAAAATCACTTATGAATATTCCACCTACGACTAATCCAGATAATTCAAGCATAACCCACATAAAATATTTATAATCAGATTTTAGTATTTATGTTCTATAGTAGATATTTATATTTCCTTGCTTATACAAACTTCATCAAAAGATTAGAAACACTTATGTTTAGGGATCCCTTTATAAATTAGAGTAGGCATTTTGTTATTTTCCTTTAGACAGGAAAACAAAAGAGTATCAACAATCTCAACAAATGAAAACCCCATAGGAAACCAACCAACCATTTCCAATCTCAAAAGATTTACAATCAATCAAGTACTAAAGATAAATTTCATTGTTGAGTATATTAGGCTTCTAAGACCATGGTCCCACTCTTAAGATAATACATCTCAGATATAGTATGAGTTGGATGATAGGTTCTCAAGGTCAAATTAGGTTTATTCTCAAGTGGCAGTTAGATGGTGTTCATTTAGCCCTGTATCTAACCACTTATTATTCTTATTAACAAAATTTCACAAGTAGTATTGTATATAGGGACAAAATCGACTAGGTTCAATCAATATAGGTGTCACGGGTTTGAACCCACTGTTAGTAGGCATCTATAGCCTAGAAGAGGTAACCTTTTAAACCCATTTTCCTCTGAGATATCTTGTCCCATTAATTTCTTTTTACAATTTGCAGAACATATATAATTAGAGATGGGGGAGAAGCCATCATAAATCCCTCTATAGGCATGGGATGACACCTATAAGTATTGAATTTTAGATTACCCTCTCTAGGAAGAATTCCCCAATTCCCACGAGCATCCATAGCCCCGACAAGTTTTCCTAGTAGTACCATAGACTGTGACCCGTTGCTAGTAGGAATCTATAGCTTCAATAGGTTGGCATATTGCACCCATTTTCTATCTGAGGCTCTGGTCCCATGACTTCCACTCTTGAAAATTATGATATATATGTTGGACAGACAATTTTTTGATGCAATAATAGGAGAAAAACCTAAGTATAAAGAAGGTTCATAGGGGAAGGGAAGTAGCGCGCAGCTACGACACATTCCGCAGGAAAGTGCGTGAGGAGAAGGAAAGTGCACAGAAGGAAGAAAGTGTGTAGAAGGAAGTAGCACGCAGGAGGAAGACAACACATAGAAAGAAGAAGAAATAAAAAGAATGAGAGAATAAAGCGCAAAATCAAGAAAACAACACATTCCATAAATAGAAGAACAAAATAAAAGTTGCATGAAGAGCGAAAAGCAGAAGAAAGAAAACAACCAGTTAATGGAAGCTAGCCATGCCATGCATTGTAATGGGCTATTTTTGGGACAAATAGTCTAGATATTTTGGGTATAAATATTTAACAAGTTGGGAGCTTTAAGGGGTTGGAGTCTTGAGAGCGAGAGGCAAAGGGAAAGAGTATGCTAGAGTCATGAATGTAATAGTTAGTTGGTAAGATGAAAGATGAATAAAGAGAGAGTTTAGAGATAATATTGTGTCTTGTGTTCTTTAATTGTCTATGTGCGATTATGAATGATGTTGATATGCTTCATAGACTAGAATTAGTTTATGGATTAATTATGGTGCATTATTCATGAGTGACTATGAGAATCTCTCTAATAATCGAGACTATCTTATCACGCTAACTCAAAAAAAGGAAGAATGAATCAACCATCTGTTCCCCTTACCCTTACTACTGCAAAAAACTTGGTTCTTGTAGTCCCAATAGATACCTTGGGTGAGACTTCATTTGTGCAAGTAGGTGATGCTGAAAGGGACGGTTTCTGGTGGGTTTGTTGTTTATAGGTAAACCGAACCTTGGGTCTTACAACCAATGTGCAAAATAGATAATCCAACAAATGGTTCTGTTGTCGGGAACAGGAAATTGCGATTAATGGAATGTTTTTTAGGCCGACTAAGAAGGAGATCACGGACTGGTTAGAACGAAAGGAATGGGAATTTGCATGACAAGAGAATTGTAACCCTTAGATGAGTGACAATCAATGGATTCATAGGTATGTGTTCATTGATTTGCATGAAATTTTCTTTGGCGAATTTCCAAAAATTATAACCGAGTGGCTAGAGAGGTTAGTAGAAAAAACAAGAAGATTTAGTGTTGCAACGCTGAAGAATTGGACTCTTGAATTGGTCAGACAATTGAATTAGGTAAGTAACCCAACTACTCGAGCAATTGATTTTTGGTTGGATAATGTACTAGGGCATTATGTTATATAATTTGTTGTAGATTGCATTCAATCATACAGTGTTGCAATTTTTTTTTTTTCAAAGGTCTGTGCGAGAGGTTCTTGAAATCATTGAATACGTGGATAAAAATGTTGATATGTGAAAAACATAGGATGATAATGAAGTCCGAAAGATAAAATGGATTTTTGCGCATAGAGGGATTCAGAGGATGACAGGAGGAGATTCTAAGAGGAAGAAGAGGGAAATGAAAAAGGAAGGAAGGGAATGAGGATGCAAGAAGGTCATACACTAGAGGAACAATATGAGTTTGGAGAGTTGCACAAAGGAAGGAGGTAAAAAAGGAAAAATATTGGGGCTAGGAGAGAAGAGTCGCGTAGTGAGCCAGAGGAATGAGAACCGTGCACACAAGTATGAATCATGGAGATACCATATATAGGAGGAGGAGAAGAGGGGTATCAATCCAGTCCAGTAATAGAAGAATCGATAAGTCCTACTCAGACAAGACCTTGTGTTGACTCCACGAACCCATGTGCGTCACCACAATCAAAGATAACATTTGAAGACTTGTCAAAATCCATCATAGTTATTCAAGGAGGAAAAAATAGTAGCAATCGAAATAGTGGGAGTAGTGCGCAAAGTCAAAATCGAAATCAGAGTCCACCAACATCACCAAGAGGAGGGACTACAAAAACCAACATGGCAAGAGTATATAATACTGTTAGACTTCCTGAATTCATGGGAGTGGGGTCAAAGGATCCAGAACAACACTTTTTTGTCTGTGAAATATTTTGGGACGCTAAGAACATGCAGGATGAGGTTGTGAAGATTGTGCAACTATCGACAACATTTAGAGGTTGTGCACTAGTATGGTATATGAAGTTACAGTGTATCACACCTACCAGATAGGCTAGGACTTTGGAAAAGATAAAGCAAGCACTACTAAAGGAGTTCAAAAAGAAGAAATCAGAGTCACATTGCATCACCGAACTGAAAGAGATCAAACAGGTACAAACAGAGTCACTATGGGATTACGATAAAAAATGTAAGGATGTGATGGGGAGTTTGAATTTTCAAATTCTAGATCAACAACATCAAGAGTGGTTCATTGTATGACTTCTACCACACATTTGTAGACCACTAATTCAACAGAAGGTTGTGTCGTAGCCCGAGGATCTAGAAATTGCAATGAAACTAGAGGCATCGTCAGTAGGAGATACTGGAGGAATGGCACAAGTTCAGATGCAGTTGGTTGCATTGAAAATTCAGCTGGTCGAGCTTACCAAAGGAAGGGAAAAATGAGAACAATTATGGTGTACCGAGTGCAGAACAGAGGGCCATCACAAGGATGAATTCCCAACATCTGCGTAATATTTGGAAGTTGGAGAAATGAATCCACTACCAAGGGGAGGATACTATGAGATATGTAAGAAATGGGGTCATCACCCCACTGAGTTTCCATTACTACATAGGTATCAAAGTACTCCAAAGAACTTGTTTTGCAATTTTTGCAAGTCGGTAGGGCATGAAGAGAAGGATTGTCACGCATTCAACCTACTAAGGGAGCGCACATAGGATATATGCAGGATCCAAGAAGAGAATGTCAGCACAGAAGGGGATGGTGCATAGTATAACAATCATAGAGGTTTCAATCAGGGGAAGAGAGTAAACTTTGGTAGAGGCCAAGGTAGAGGAGGACAAGGACCGATTATCTGTTATAATTGTAATCAACCTGGACACTTGGCTGTGATTTCCAAAATCCGTGTACAACATGCACATATTGTAGAGCACTGGATCACTCAACAATAGAATGTCCCCAACTAGTTTCGAAGTGGCAGGCCAGAGGAAACCCAAACTAGAATTTGAATCAGAATGTGCATATGATATCAACTGAAATACGCAATGAAGGACCAATAGTAGCAGTTGTTACGTGCAGAGGAGCTATAACAGGGACTGATATGACAAATCAAGGAAAGCAACTTGAGTAGTGGGTAAGGAATTCATTAGAGAATATACCACCATTCAATCCACAACAAGAGAAAGATACATATCAGAGATCTAGAAAATAAATACTTGGACCGCATGGGAGAGCATCAACATCAACGTTGCCTCAGATAGAAGATCAATTTGTGCTAGAGAATCAAATGGCACAAGTAAGTACACTAGCAAAATTATCAAAGGGTTGTGTAGAACTAATGAAAGATAGGACTGCGCTAAGTACCTTCTATGACATGATTGATCAATGCACAAAAGGAAGAGAAACCCCTGTCGCACAGAGAATGGTAAAACAGGTACTGTGCAGGAAGAGAACCAACGCAAAATTCAAGTTCAATGCGCATATTGGAGAATATGATGTGGATAATGTTATCTTGGACTTAGGTTATGATGTGAATGTGCTACCTAAGTAGACTTGGGAGATGATGGGAGAACTCGAGATAATATGGTCCCCTGTTTAATTAAGGATTGTGAATCAACATAAGAGAGTCTTGATTGGGCGACTAACAGGTGTACATGTGAACATAGATGGGGTGTGTAGCATGGAAGACTTTGAAGCTATTGAGATAGTAGATGATAGTCAACCATATCCATCACTGATGGGACTGGAATGGGCCTTTGAGAAATAGGAAATTATTAAATTGAAAGGAGGGAGATGGTATTAGAGGTTGGGGATCTGAAAGTTATTGCACCCTTGGACCCATAAGAAGGAAAGCGATACACAGAGCCAAAAAGAGGGAATGAAATTGAAAACTTATACAATATTACAACACGTATGGAGGATTATTTCAACTCGACAACGGATGGTGTACTGAGTTGTAGAAGTATCAATTCGTGCACCTCATATTCAGATTTTGGTCTAGAGAATTGGCAACATAAGGTGCATGAAGTGTCAACGAGAGGATGTGCATGTATAAATTAATCCTTGCACTGGATTGTAAGGGAAGTATGTGACCCACCTAGGTATGATGGACTAACTGATATTGGCATGTTTATAAAATCATTTGAGTTATAGGTACCCAAACAATAGAGGTTGTTGGCACTAAATGTTGTCTTAAAGGAGACTCCATCTAGATGGTGGGTTGCACATAGAAAGGGAATGAAATATTGGTCACAATGCAGTAGATTAATGTAGATACACTTTGTCCCCGAGGAAGAAGAAATTGCACAGAAATATACAGGAGAGAGCGACCCGGTGGGTCATGTGGAAAGATGTAGGGATTTATGGCACTCAATATCAAAAACAAAGTGGACGCACAGATATATATACACGTTGGACACAATCCTGAAGAATTGTTATTTAGAACTGGAGATGCGCAAGGAGACAACAAGATGAGAAGAATTGGTCCAGAGATTCGAAATCACGTTCACATTTGAACCTGAATCTCCATCTATATATGCAGCACTGCAAGCAATTCACACAAACATATTCTCAGAGGTAGAGATGATAGAAGTAGTACCCATATGGAGTGTGCATAAATCCCATATGACTGTTCATAAGCTATTGGAATGCTATAATGTAACAAAGGAAGAGTACAAGGAAGAGGATCCAAGGAATGCACAAATACCTGACATAGAGGGAAAACACATAGTAGAAGGGCTAGATATTTCATCCTCCGCATACACACAACCTATAAAGATGAAGAAGGTCAACATTGGGAAAACGAAGAATCCTAAGTTTGTGTAGATAGGAGATTATTAGAATGATGAGACAATTGATAAGGTTGCAAACTTATTGTGGGAATATCATGATTTATTCCCAACAACATTTTCAGAGATGAAGGGGATAGCAGGAGACTTAGGAAATATGAATATCCCAATGAAACCTGGAGCTAATCCCATAAGAAAGAGGCCTTATAGGTTAAACCCTACGAACAAGGATAAGGTCAAGGATGAAATAGATAGGATGCTAGATGCAGGAATCATTGAACTAGTAGAAGAATATGAATGGATTAGCCCAATGTGGTGCAGGACAAGAAGACATGAGGAATTAGGATCTGCGTGGATCTAAGGAAATTGAATGATGTATGCTTACATGATCCATTCCAAATACCATTCATGGATGAAGTACTAGAGAACGTAGGAGGAAAATAAATTTATTCGTTTACAGATGGATTCTCTAGGTATCATCAGACAAGAATCGCATAGGAAGATAGACACAAAACCACTTTTGAGATGGAGTGGGGTAGTTATTAGTATACTATGATGCCATTTGGATTGAAGAATGCCCTTGTAGTGTTTTCTAGGGTAGTAGTGGCAACATTCAAGGAGTTCATCCATAAATTCTTAGAAGTTTACTTGGATAATTGGACGGTGTTCAGTTTACTATAGGATCGTATAGAAGTTCTTCAATTCATGTTAGATCGATGCAGAAAGTGTTAGATTTCACTGAACTTAAAGAAGTGTATATTTTTTGCACCGTTTCGAATTATACTTGAACATGTAGTATGTAAACAAGGAGTATTGGTTGATCCAGCTAAGATTGCAATAATTCTGGAGTTGGAGCCTCCAACATCAGTCATACAGTTGAGGGAAACGTTGGGTCATATAGATTATTACAGGAAATTTATCAAAGGATATGCACATATTACAATACCCATGGAAAAGCTACTGAAGAAGGAAGCCAATTTTCAATGGAATGAGGACTGCCAGAAGGGGTTGGACACTTTGAAATAGAAATTAGTGACCGCACCAAATTTGATCTTTCTGGAGTGGAACAAGGAGTTTCTTGTACATGTAGATGCATCATCCATAGCGTTGGGCACAATGCTATCAAAACTAGGAGAGGGGGACATCGATCATCCAATTTTGTTTGCAAATAGGAAGCTATCTATATCTGAAAATAATTATACCACTACTGAATGGGAATGATTGGAAATGGTCTATGCATTATAGAAGTTCAAACACTACTAACTAGGGTCCCACTTCAAGATGTATACAGACCATTATTCATTAAAGTACATAGTCAAAAATTCCATATTAGGAGGAAGAATATGTAGATGGTTGTTATTATTTCAGGAATATGACTTTGAGGTCATCGTAAAACTATGAAAGTTGAATGCAGGACCAGATCATCTCTCGTGCATAGTGACAGGATAGGATGTAGGTAATTTAGATGATAATTTCCCAATCGCACAGATATTTGTAGTAAGGATGGTGGATGATTACTTCGTGGACATTGCGGAGTTTCTAAGTACAATTATGTCCCCCTCTGAAATGACAGTTGTGTAGAAGAAGCAATTGGTAGTGAAAGCAACATATTATCAGTTGATTGTGGGGAACTTATATAAGTTAGGGGTAGATGGAATATTGAGATTTTGTGTATTGGAACATGAAAGGATGATTATAATGGAGGAAGTGCATGATGAAATTGTTGGAGGACATTACACAGGAAAATAAATGACACAAAAGATTTTATGCACAAGGATTTGGTGGCCTACACTGCACAAAGATGCGAAGGAGTATTGCCAGTCTTGCGATGTATGTGAAAGAGTAGGAAAACCATTGAGGAGAGATAAATGTTGTTAAAACCACAAATTACATTGCAATCATTTGATAAGTGGGCCATTGACTTTGTAGGACCAATAAATCCATCCAAAATAAAGGAGATCAGGGGCAAGATACACCATCACTGCAACAGAGTACTTGACTAGGTGGACGTAAGAAGCACCAATTATCGATTGTACTGCAGAGACTGTTGTGCAATTTATATTCGAGAATGTAGTCACAAGGTTTGGATGTCTATGCATATTACTTAGTGATCAAGGTATGCACTTTGTGAATAAAACAATTGCAGCATTAACATAGGATTTTCATATTCATCATCAAAAGAGTACACCATATCACCCACAAACCAATGGCATAGTGGAATCTTTTAATAAGATCTTGGAGAATGCTTTGAAAAATATCCAAAATGTAGGGAGAGATGATTGGGACTTACGAATCCATACAGTAGGATGGGCTTACAGAATTACAAGTAATAAGTTGACAAGACATACACTTTTCTAGTTGTTCTATGGACAGGAAGCAGTGACGTCGATGGAGTTCATTATACCTAGCCTATGTATTGTAGTGATCATTGAGTTCTAGAATATTGGCATGATACATGAGCAGTTGGTGCAATTAGTTCATCTTGAGGAGTACTGGTTTATTGAAGGATTCCATCAACAGGTTCATAAATCCAGAGAGAAGGATGGCATGATCGACACATTAAACCAAATAAATTTCAATTCAGTGATTTGGTACTAATCTATGACAACTAGTATCTGCAGCATCCAGGGAATTTTTTTATGCACTATTTGGGACCCTATGTGATCTAGTAGATAACCGAGACGAGTGTTGCGTGGTTGGAAACTTTGGATGGAACAATCCTGGAAGGAATGGTGAATGGAAGTCGATTGAAACTCTATAGAGACATTCGACAATATGAGCAGTAATCTAGGCAGTGTCAGAACCCTTGTATTATAGTAAGTGTAACATAGTAGCAAGAAAAGAAAGAAAAAACAAAATAAAAAGCAGAAAAAAGGAAAGAAAACAAATAAAAAGTAGATATAGGACTGAAGAACAAAGATTGTTTGAATACCAAGGTATCAGAACTTGCACAACTAAACTGATCACCACACACAAGATCAACATTGTGCCAAGTTCAAATACAAGATACGAACAAGCCTGAATGTGAAGTGTACAACTAGAAGAGGAAAGAACCACTGTACAGATTGGAAATGACAAGGCTGTTAAAATTAGTCAGGCACAGAAACGACAGTTAGAAGGATGACGTGACAAGTCATAAAAGCATCATATAATCCTTAAATAGGAAAAGCCTCCGGAAATCATGAATATATCAGTAGTACAGAAGGAAAGTCATAAGGACTATTTGGAAATAAAGGAGAATTTAGTTACCAATTCACCAACTAGGATGTCAGATTGGACAAGGAAGTTAAGGAAAGATGAAACAGGTATAGGTGGTACGAATGCACAAAACAACAAGAGGGAAAGAAAATATAAGTCATTGTTGTATGCAAAGAGGAGCGAACAAAGCCGAATTACCAGAGCCAAGTTAAAGTAGTCTACATAGACACAGATAGCTCATCCAAAATTCCATCATCTAGAGAGAATGGCACCACCAAGAATGGGAGCACCATCCACCGCAGCAAAGAAATAACCAAAGTGACCAGTAGAAAATGTGGAGGTCAAGGAGGAAGTTGAAACTTCATCCTCGGTGCCACCAACAGTTTTTCACAGATAATATTTACCTCCAAGGAAGGATGACGCACCCCTCGTAAACGTATCAGTGAATGAAAAGTACCCATTTCCAATCGCACCAGTTCCAAATAACGTCAGTAGCGATGAATACATGCTCGGGAAGGTGTCCAACCTGAAGTTCATGGACCGCAATATCACCAATTATCATAAATTCCTTGAGTTGGCCAGGGATCATTATTTATGCACAAACACCACCCCAGGCATAGGAGCAATTCTAGTAGAACCCCAGGAATGGACATCAGGCTTGGAGAAAGCAGGGATACTAAACTTGTTTTAAATTCCACATTTCATATGAAGTACGTAAATCAATGCCTGTGTCAAGGAATTAGTCAGCTTCATTCATGGGGGGACACTCTGGATGGATCCCTCAGTCTCGATTGATACTACGCTAATTATGCATATCATAGGGTTTAGAAAAGTAGGTGAATACCCCTCATTATTGTTCCACAAAATGGGAGAGTGAGCCCTCTCTGAATCCATGAAATAAAAAATTGTCACATTCAGAGGAAAGAGGGGTCTGGATGTGAAGAGAATAAGTGACAAGGATGTCAGGTTTACAACGCAGGTTTTGGCCTGCAAACTGTTGCGCAAATGTCACAGAGATGAAGTGTCAGTGGCAGTAATTTCAGCTACAAAGAAATTCAAGGAAAGCGTTTAGATGAACTAGGTGACATTTTTAGCTAACTAATTTTTACAGGATTGACCAAAGGCCCAAGAGAAGGGAGCGGAATTTCACTACAAATGGATTTTAATCCTCATTGTGTTGGTCGAGTGGCAAGATCTCACGTATTACCAATACATGTGTACTTCAGGTCACATCCCTTTGGCTACTAGGTATTCCAACTTATGGCACACAACCATCAAGAGATGGTAGAATGAAAACAATGCCACTTTTTATACCTATTTGCAGTTCATTACAAATGTAGTGGATACTACACCACACATACCAGAGGAAGCAGTCATTGCATACATGGATGTTGTGTGCTTCAGATCCTATGCAGCAAGAGTTTCCAACTAGTTACTAGTTGACATTCGAAGATGTGCACTTAATCATCTCTGACTGGGAGGACGATTGGAAGAGTCTAGAAGACAAGTCAGGGTCATCAAAAGAGGATGAATACCACGAAAAAAGTGAGGAATAACAAGACCAGACGAATGGTGCAGGAAATTGTCCTGGCCAATCTACAGTCCTTGACACAAGTCTCAAAAGAAAATATAAGGGGCCAGAACAAATAGGAGTAGAACGGAAGAAAGCTAAGGTGCAGCGACAAACCCCGTTCTATATCTTAACCAATGAGGATATGGATAGGATTGGATACTAGATTCAAGATTCCACAGAGAAACTCTGGGAGGAAGTTGCAAAGAAGCATGAGGACCAATAGAAGAAGGTCCAGGATCATCTGGGAATCCTTCAACATCTCCTAGAAACAACATGCATTGTGAAAGACTACAGTTCAGGGGACAAACCATCCATAGGAACGAGGATAGAAGAAGTTCAGGGGACGAACCATCCATAGGAACAAGGATAGAAGAAGATAGCGTGCAAGAAACCCCAACACATCTCTTAGGGGAACATAGAACCATAAATATTGAGGTAGTTGCGCTAGAGTTTCCAGCGGGTGAATTGTAGGAACAAATAAAGGCATTGGGCCAGCTTAATATAGTTGTATCCAGAATACCTATCCAAAGAGTACATGAGTTACAACAAGAATTGGTGCAGGAAATAAAGCATAAAGGATACGCAACACACTGAGACTTAGACAGAGTGAGGCGGAAGATCCTAAGTACATGCACAGTATGATACATCCCTTCAACAAAAGAAGGAAATTGAAGGTCAAATGGAGGAAGTTTTGAATACTAAAGAGGGTGCATAGGAAAGGGCCACAAAATCAGGACGAAGTTGAATCCACAGTGCAGAAGACACAGGAGGTCGTCCATAAATTATATAAGGAAGTGTCAGAAGTTCCCCTGGTCATAGAGGATACTATGGAGGAACAATTGTCAAATATTGGTGAAGTCATGAAGGGATTCATGGAACAGATCCAAGATTTAGAACTAAGGAGAAGACCCAGAACACCACCATAGGTGTGCGAAGGTAGAATGAGGACAACAATGACAACAATTGCCAATATTAATAAATTCTAAGATGAATATGAAAACATTTGCAAATAGAGTGTGAAGGTGTGGGAAGAGCTCATGGGAGACCCGAAGATGAAGGACATAGAGGCCAAGCTGAGGAATGCACAAGAATAGGATAACAAGGCAACAGAAAAGGTGACTACGCTACCACCAGTAGAGCATATGGAAACCATTTTGGCTTAGCTTCAAGAATATGTTGAAGCGGAGAAGCTGAGGGACCAAAAAAATATCCTTCAACAAAGACTCGGACCAAAGAAGGAATAAGTAGTAAGTATTATTGGAGAATTGTCCATTGTACAAGGTAAGGTCAAACAAGTCATGGAGGAAACAGAGAAAAAAATCACAGACTTGACCTAGCAAGCCATAAAGGAGATAACAACAAAAGAGGTTGTAGTTTTCACAAAGGTAGAGGCTGTCGCTCGAGACGAGCCACAGGTGAGTGTTGGGGGCCTATTAGACATGTATTTTTTGGATGCAATACTAGAAGAAAAACCTAAGTATAAATAAGGTGCATAGGGGAAGGTAAGTAGCATGCAACTAAAACACATTCCGCAGAAAAGTGTGCAGAGAGAAGGAAGGTGCGCAGAAGGAAGAAAGTGTGTAGAAGGAAGTAGTGCGCACAATGCATACAAAGAAGAACAAATAAAAATAATGAGAGAATAAAGCGTGAAAGAAATAAAACAACACATTCTTGAAATAAAAGAATAACATAAAATCTACACGAAGAGAGAAAAGCAGAAGAAAGCAAACAACCAGTTAACTGAAGTTGTCCATGCCATGCATTGTAATGGACTATTTTTGGGATAAACAGTCTAGATATTTTTGGTATAAATATGTAATAGGTTGGGATATTTAAAGGGGTTGGAGTCTTGAGAGCAAGAGGTAGAGGGAAAGAGTATTCAAGAGTCGTGAATGTAATAGTCAGTAGGTAAGATGAAAGTGTTGGCATGTTTACACCAGAGTGTTCTTGTCATTGATGGAAAGAACAACAACGACGATGGTATGCTTACAGGCAAGAAAATAAACAATGAGGAAATAAACAATGATGTAAAACATGGAAACCATAAGTTCAAGAGAAGAAGCGAATAGTATGAAAATCAAATCTCAGGAGGAATAGCGTGAGTATGTAGAGATCAAAGCTCAGAAGAGATAGCACTTTGTGCTTTCCAGAAGTGCAGCTGAGGTCCAAGAGAAGAACTCGCAGGAGGTGAAAAGGTCGAGACCTTTGAACACTTAGGAAAACCTTCTAAGTCAGAGATATTAGAAAGCTCAGGAGGAAGAATGACAGTGGTCATTAGATCACCAATCCCGAATACCAGATGACCATTAGATCAGCGCCCAGTGACCAGAGGAAGCGCAAAGGAAAAGTACAGATCTGATTCATTGGATATGAGCACCAAGGATCAACAGTCGTTGGATCCAGAAATAAATGCATGAAGGTTTTTTGATAAGCTAGAAGAGCTGCATCGCAGAAAGATCAAGCCGTCGATCTAAGATCCTGATCAATGAACAAGATTCACTTTGGATCTAAAATATGCGAGGAGGTTACACTCTGGAAAGCTTGAGATTTGAAATTCCTGAAATGCGAATTTTCGTCAGTCGTTGGATCATTCTAAATGGAAGGACAGGATAAGATAGAATAGCTCCATCGCAGACATATCAAGCCATCGATCTAGGATCTTGATCGACGAACAACATTTAGTTCGGGTTTAAAGATACAAGGAGGTTACACTCCAGAAAGTTTGATATTGGAAAAACCCCAAGCCCAAAAATATGAAACGAATAGGGACCATCAGATTTGGAGGACATACGAGGACCGTTAGATCAGTGTTGTTGGTCAGAAGACCACACCAACAGATCATGTCAGTAGTCTACGAAAACAAGGACACGTGGCACATTCGGAGAATGACAAGTGTCAAGTTGATTCAACATTTCAGGTATGTGCAAATCACAAATACGAGTGACATGGGGCAGCTACTAGGGTTATGACACGTCATAAAGTGGCATCAATCTAGGAGTTTTACTTCAGGATATTTTCCACCATCACTTGCCCAAAGTTTCTAAGTCTCGAAGTGGTTTGGGGTCGTCCATCGTCGAGGAGGACAGGTGGCGCGAGATCCACAAATTTGGAAGTTTTGTGGATAGGGAGAATGTGAAAATCATCGAAGACAAATCTCGATTGTTGATAGTCAAGGGGAGTATGCATCAGTTGATCTGAGATTTCAGAGAAATATCACTTAAGGATTTCCAGTTGAGACTTGAGAATTATGAACCACGAATACCCAAAAAGATCGTGACTGTTGATCCAAAATGGACACGCATCAATAGATTTTCAGCTCTGGGGGAAAAGCAAAGGAAGGTTGAAAGGTTGGAAAGTTGATATTCCCGAACCCTAAATACTCGAAGGGATTGTGATCATCGATCCAAAAGGGACACGCGTCATTAGATCATGGACTCTAGGTGAAATGCTCCGGGAGCAAGCAAAGTTTGAGAATCGAAACTACTGAAGCCCAAAAGGTGAAATCGTTCTCATCCGTTAGTTTGGAGGGTCACATGTCACCTGATCATTGAAGTCTAAGGATCACACATGGAAAAAGGAAATAAGACAGAGTTGTCGATTGAAGAGGGCAGATGTCAATAGATCTTCCATTCTGGAAGATATCCAGTCAGCAGCAACAGGGTTTGAGATCTGAAACTCTCGGAGCCCGGATCACGAAGTAAATCTTAGTCGTTGATGTAGGAAGGTGAGATGTGGTCCGCAGACTTGAGAGGATAGATATAAACCATCCATTTAGGAGCACCATCAAGATAGTGAGATTGACGATCGTGCTCCATTGCGAGGCCAGAACATGCTCGGGTCTTAATTTTTCGTGAGCGAATCGCAATTGAAACCATGATTTAGGAGAAAGGACGTGTGGAGGTGCGTAGTGAATTGTGGGGTGAAAAGAGGGTTGCCCTCAAACCACCTATGGACGCACCCGCAATCGCGTGGTCACATGAAGCTTATATCCCAAGTTCATATCGTGAAATGGAGCCAACACTCACTAGACAGAACTCAGGAAGTGCCTTTTGAATAGGCGTTTGGTCACCGTTGATGGTCACGTGAAAGGAAGGGGCCTAGCAAGAAAATATAGTGCATGCTATGAATTTTTTATCAGGAAGGGAAAAGGCCCAAAGGAATGAGTGCGCAAAATTTATCTCTATAACTGTCGTAAAGGACTGATTGTAACTGCCAGAAACAAAGTGATTGCATCTGCCACATAATTCGAAGAGCAGCAGGGTGACTGCCATAGGAGCCAAAGAGTCTCGAGGTAACTTCTAGTGAATTCAAGATTCATCATTTAGACAATTGATAGATGGAAATGCGTCGGAGACTTGAACTGCCAAAGAAGTTGGAGAATCTCAGGATAATGGCCACTGATGAAGAACAGACTCAGGATGATCGCCAGAGAGGACGAAGAGTTGAGTGTGTTCCCTGGCAGAGGACTTGGCATGATAAATATGTGCAGAACAAAGAAGAGATGGTTGTTGTTGTTGAGTGTGATTCATGCGAGTAGAAGCAGGTTGTGTGCAACAACTGAAATGCACAGAAGAGGCATAGCGCATAGAATGGACATAGCGCATAGAATGGACATAGCGCATAGAATAGACATGGCACATAGAGCATAAAAGGAATAAGAATAGAAAGCACAAGAGATGCATGCAGGAAGACACTGATGCAGGAAGAGCAGAGCAGTGTAGCAAAAAAATGATGAGACTGGTAAGCCATTGATAAATATTGTATCACTATGATAAATTTATGAAAAACAAATATTTGTATTTCAGGGTGATAGGGAGGTTCTAGGGAGGATTTTTGTCCTCAAATTTTCAAGTGGGTGATTGAACACAGGGAGTTGTATCTTCCATCTGGTTTCAACCAGAAAAACCAAGGTGGCAGGGTGGTGCAAGGGATAAATATTGTTCTCTATTATACATGTTGGTGCCTATGTAACTGGAAGTTGTTGCTTCCATCTAGTTGGTGCTAGAACACTCAGGGAGTTGGTGCCTCCTTCTAGTGGGTGCTAGAGAAACCAGGGAGTTGGTGCTTCCTTCTAGTGGGTGCTAGAGAAACTAGAGAGTTGGTGCTCTCAACAAGTTGCATATTGTAAAATAGTGGTTGTAGCCTCAAGAGGAGTTGGAGATCCCAAGAATGATAATGTACAGAAAATAAAGATTACTTATCATATCAAGAAGAAGAATTTTTTCCCTTTATGGGTTTCCTCAGGAAATATATGTCTCTGTATATTTCATGTGTGTGATTGATGTTGAATATTATATTTCTTACCTCCCTGCATTATTGTGATCGTCATTGAGTGTTCTGTAAAAAGTTTAAAGTGGGCATAATTTTTTAAGCACAATAACAATTGATTCACCCCCCCACCCCCTCTCAGTTTTCCAACAGAAAGATGAATAAAGAGAGAGTTTAGAGATAATATTGTGTATCGTGTTCTTCACTTGTCTATGTGAGATTATGAATGATGTTTATATGCTTCGTATACCAGACTTATTTTATGGATTAATTATGGTGCAGTATTCATGACTGACTGTGAGAATATATGTAATAATCAGGACTATGTTATCGTGCTAACTAGAGCTAACTCAGAAAAAGGAAGAATGAATCAGTTGTATGTCTATGTTTCCCTTACTATTGCAGAAACCTTGGTTTTGTAGTCCCAATAGATACCTTGGGTGAGACTTAATTTGTGCGAGCAAGTGATGTCGAAAGGCTCGATGTATGGTGGGTTTGTTGGTCATAGTTAAATCGAACCTTGGATTTTACAACCCGTGTGCAGAACATATAAGCCAAAAATATGTATATATATGTATTTTCTTATTGATTGCGTGGATGGGGGAGCTTCTATAAAAATTCTCTTAAAGGCATGGGATGGTACCAATTCAAGGGTAGTTTTGAAACATCATCTCTCTATAAGTTGTCTCTATGTAAAGGATACTTAATGAGTTTATTCAATTTGAAGTCATATCTATGGTTGGGCCCTTTTAATGTGTGGTGGATAAAGCCACTGGAGAACAACCTAAAAGTACCTCTAGTCCCTAAGGTCATCTTCTTCACGTAGAATTATAATAGTGTTCCCATGGGTAGAAACTTCATTCACTCTCTTGCTACTCTTTAATAAATATGGTCTACTGACTGTTATCACTGAAATTTCATCCGCACATGGTTACAAGAACACAACATCGTCAAACAGTAATGAAGTCATTCATGGCCCTGAATTAATCTCACAGCATTCAAAAAAGGGCAAAAACTATACAAAGTAGTGACAAATTGAAGAGCGCTTTGCAGACATTGGTCACGCGTGCACATGTGAAGAACAGGAACGTAGAAAGCGCGCATATGCGCACGATGCGTGACTGTTGGCTCAAAAATCCGCGCACCTGCTAAACGGTGCATTTATGAAAGTGGTCGGCCTCCCAACCACTTATGGTTCAGATCCCAAGCCGATTTGACCCTCAAATTTGGGCTGAATCCGACTGGTGGGCTGGTCAAAGACCTAATAATGCCCTAAATGGCCTCTTTTCACACTACAAAGCAGTTACACAATAACCCAATGCAATGCTATAAAAAGCCATGAATGCACCTCATTTTCTCAAGGAATTCAAAGTAATGTTATGCTGCCTATATTGTTTTAAGAACTCCATCCTTGACAAGAGCACATTGGCACCATTACATTGGGCAATCCATCTCACCATTGAGTGGATTTGCAAAAAGTTCTTTCATCACCATTTTCATTTTCTTTGTTGTAAGAAGAGCTATTAGTGAGGGTCCAAGAGCCTTCCCTTGGAGGAAGAAGGGATTCATAGTCCCCTTTCTTCTTGGTGCTTTGTTTTCATCAATAGATCAAGCCTCAAACATTGTTGACATGGGTCTTTTTGTTCTTGTTATCTCTATGTCCCTATGCTTATGATTTTAGCTTTTATTAGTTTAATTCTTAATTATAGTTTTGTTTTTCTTTCTCTAACGCTTTTCTCTACAGTTGTCCTGCTCAGCAGACCCAACTGAGCTTGCAAGCACCTCTTATTTTCTCACCAAGGTGACGAAAGAGGCACAACAGATTGGTGACTCCACTAGGGAAAGGTATCAAATTCCTACCTCATTTGGGTTTATTTTGCTCTTCTTTTAGTTTGCTTAACTTGCAGGTGCACTAACCGGCCTAAGCCGACCTACCAATCATCCAATTCAAAGAAGATTTGAGAGAAATCCATTCAGATTTTCATTCTCATCCGTGTACCACACATGCACGGGTTTTTTAGCCCACAGACGCGCATCGTGCGCCCATGCGCTTTACTCTCGGTTTTGTTCTGCGCACGTGCGCTATTTAATTTATCTCTGCTCGCGCGCATGCGCTCTGCGCGCCTCTGTCTCCACTGAGACCCGCGCATTTGTTCAAAAATTCACATTGTAGAGTTTTTGAGAAGTGGGGAAGGCCATTTTCCTTCTTAAAAATGATGTCAAGCATGTTCTAAAAACTGCACCACACTTAGTCCCCTCATCATATAAAGGGGTTAGTCAAACACACATAGGCACTTAGGAGGATAAAAATCAATTTCCCTTCTTTGCTTTTTGCCACATGGATGGTTTGTTTTGACTTATAATATAAGTTGGGAATCATTTTTAATCACATTTAACTCACATTGGGACTAGAATTTAAGTAACAATCACTTAGTATGCTCTTCTCTCGCGCCTCCAAGCGACCTTGAGAATCAGAAAAAGATTGTGAAAACAATTTCATCTCCCTTAACACAATTTAAAACCTTTAGGAGAGGACAACGACCCTTCTTGGGACCCCTCTTAGTTTTATTTTTCAAACACATCTTAATATTGTAACGGGCCCATACATGCCCACATGCTACAAAGATAGGATAGTGTTTGAATTTTCGCTTTCTTAGATCAAAACACTAGAGAAGTTTAAAGGTTTGTAATGGGCCCATACATGCCCACATGTTCAATCTAGGATAGTTTCAAGCTTTTCTTAGATCACATCACAATAGGGAGTTAAAGGATAGTAATGGACCCACATGTCCACATGCTAGCTTCCTAGGGCTTTTGAATTACACAAGGTTGTACCAAAGGCACTTAGTTAATTAGGTAATCAAACTCTTGTAAGGACCAAGCAAAGTCCACATGCAGCAAGGTGACATCTAATTCACTAAAAGTTGGCACACTTTCACTCACACACAAAAGTCCCTTATCACTCACATAGCTTCTTCTTGAAACGTGGAGGTCAAAGTAAGTTTCCTCCAAAAAGGATTCCGAAAACACCCCATCTTTTCTT
>ML803795.1:292904-323392 GCA_009831015.1 Picea engelmannii | reverse complement strand
CTAGGTAGGATTTCGGGGATAGGCATCCAAATAACTCCCCGTTATCTGGTTCTCACATTGTCAAAACATAGAGGTTGTCAAATAGGGAACTGAAAATCCTCCAAGTCAAGTGTTCCAATCACCATAAGGTAGGGAGATACCCATGAAGGGTTGAAGGCCGAGGTCTGGTTGTTTTGTGCGTCCCCCCTTGAGGCACCCACCTCTTGGATGGGATCCAACTCGTGACCCATTTCTTAGGCTGAAAATCTAAATGCCGCACTTTGACCGAGGTACCTAGTGACCAAATTTAGGACATTTACCCAGGTGGCAATTGTGGGCTGCAATTGCACCTTGATTGGATTTTGTGTGGCTATTGGGAAATATCGCCAGCTCTTTCGGGATATGCCCCCTTTACCCCTCATTATAACCAATTATTTCATCCTTCACTAGTTTCTCTTCCGGTGTCTTCAGATCCCACTATTGAGTACTATTGGAAGGTCCAGTGCTATTTGAGAGGAAGGACGTTACGTCTTCTAGGACACGAGCATTTGCTTTCTTTTGATTCCCCCACGTGGACAAAACCCACTTACCCACATATATGCTTCTTTCTCATTTTATGTATGATGCACATCTGATTACAGTTTGATTTGGATATATATATTGTGTAAACATTTAACGCAAAGACTCTTGTTTCTATATTACTCTCACCACTTTTTACACACATTCACACAGCTAGTCTGACATCATAGGGGAACCACAGAACCCCCGTTGTTCACGACGCTTGCTCAACCTCCCTCCTATCTTAGGGGGAGTATCTGGTCGTGCCCGCTCATCGGCACCTCCTTCACACACTCCTGTGAGTGCTACTATCTTAGTATCAACTTTGCTTGGTTCTACATTACTTGGGTCAACTCCCCAAGGTCATCCGTTCACTCGCTCTCCTTTACACAGAAACGGGGGACCCACTTCCTCTCAAGGAGGGAGCACCAACCCACCTAGTCCCCATCAAGGGTCAGGTTCACAACACACTATGGCTGGAGCTAACCCTCCCCCCCCACTACATATGCCATATTTGGCCTCTCTCAACATACCGGATCTCACCAAACTTACCAATGATCCTATATTGCATGATCCCACATGGCCTGCAATGCCAACCAAAGTACCTTCAGACATACCAAAGTTTGAAGGAAAGGCAGGCGATGACCCTGCCAACCATGTCATGACCTTTCACCTATGGTGCTCCTCCAATAGCATTATGGATGATTCCATCAGACTGTGATTATTTCAACGCACACTCACTGGCCCATTGGAAAAATGGCATGTCGAAGAAAAATCAGGGTCCCACGCAACCTTTGAGTCATTGGCCAAAGAATTCTTGACCTTCTTCCAATTACCCATCCGCCATGACAATGGTCTAGAACTACTGTCTAACTTCAAACAAACCTCAGCCACACACATCACTGACCACATTCACGAGTGGCGTAGGCGACGTAGTTTGTGTAAAGCAGAAACCACCAAGCAACAATGTCTCGACTGGTTTCTTAGATCACTTGTCTCTCTCCCTGGAAAGGATGTAGCTTCCACCTTCCCTCAATATGAAGAGGAAGCCATCAGTAAGGCCCAACAATATGACCTCATCTATGCACAGTCAGGGTACTTATACACAGTACTTCCTGATCTTCCAAAACCTATGCCATTTGGCCAAGACAAACCTGGGATGTCTCACTCAGCGGACGGACTAATTGGTGCCACCACACACCTTGGTCCACAACCCCAACCACCACCGATGTACGGAACACCTCAATACCCACCGACACATGGGGGAACTTCTTATTACCCCCCACCCCCTTATCAACAACCATACCCTGTTGCTATACCTCCACCCATCAGTGGACCACCACCGACACCTCCCATACATCCACCTATTCCCACAAACAGTGGTACTCCCTCAACATCATCTTATAGTACTAGTGAAAGCACTATGCCTTCCTATGTACCTTATGGATTGGTACCACCACAAAATCCATACTTCCCATTTCCTGGTCCTCCATAACCCATGGCTCCCCCACATCCTCATGTGGGGGTAAATTTTGTTCAACCCTCTGCTGCTCAACAATACCAAAGTTTTGAATAGTTGAATACAGCCAACCCAACTCATCCATCGAACAATTCCAAGAAGAAAGGACGGAATAGGAATAACAACAACCCAGGTCAAGGCGGGAATCAACCCCCACAGCACCAACCCATTGGGGGAAACCAGAACCAAGGGAACCAAAACCCCCAAGGGGGCAATAATAACAAATGCCAAGGGCGAAACAATGTTAAAACCATCTTCCCTTGTGCCCTTTGTGGTGAGTTCGGTCATTAAACTCATCATTGCCCCCAGATCACTGATTTCAAATGGTTGAAATATTCTGGTAATCTTCCCCATTCTCCTGCACAAACTGCCCCTTAGCAGGCACCACAACAATACGCACAACAACCCCCTCCTGCTGTGCTGCAAAATCCTATTCCACATCAAGGTGTGATAAACACCCAACAGGACACACAGCATCCCCCACCTCAGGGGGGACAATACCTCAACCCAAACAACCCAGCAGAGCGTACAATTCTCCTCACCAGTGAGGAAGAAATCCTTCTGCAAACGCGTAATCGTCAGTATCATACACCCACTGAGTCTCCTTCCATCCCTCCAGAAACAAACCCTCCACTGTCGAGACCCCCGTTGGTGATCCCTCGCCCTTTCGTCGAAACACCACTTTGCATCCCTCGCATCCCATTGCGCAGGAATGTCCACAACCCACAGGCTAAGGCAGCTCATAACTATAGTTTGGTAGACGACTTAGCGCAATCCCCAACTGCCATGTCAGTCTTGGAAGTCCTCCAGACTTGACCTACTCAGCGGAAATCACTACTTTCCGCCTTGGGGGCAGTCAACCCTGCAGATACTCGACTCATCACCTTTGATCTTGACAGCAGAGAACCTCGTCTTCCCACCTTGATCGCTTTTCAAATACTAGTAAAAATATGGAACATCACAGTTCATCAATGTATCATCGATGAAGGTGCGTCTACATGCATCATGTCCAAAACCGTATGGCAGAAACTTGGTTCCCCGGAACTCATACCCTCTGCCATCACATTACGAGCTTATGACGGACGACCATCCTCTCCTGAAGGGCTCTACCAAAATGTCCCCGTTGAACTCGGGGGCAAGACTATTCTCATCGATATCGAAGTTATCGATGCCCCGCTCGATTATAATATCTTGTTCGGTCGTAGCTACATGTACGCTATGAAGGTAGTGGCATCTTCCGTCTTTCGAACAATGATGTTCCCCCACAATGGGAAGATCATTACCATTGACCAAGTCTCACATTATGAGCCTAACCCATCTGCCAACCTCGATAACATTCTTCCTCTCATCCACACCAACCAAGACGTATACCCACTCGTCGAGATGGGTCCTGGGATTTTCAAAGATCCATCCTTGTTAGGGACGTGAGCACCACCACTTCTTCATCCTGCTAATCAAGTATGCGTCATCTCATCTAATGGAACTCACACAGAGGATGCTCTTCCTCCTCAGGAGGCTTCAGTCATTCCTGACGTCCCAATCATCGCAGAACCACTCCCGTCGGAGCCTCCTACGCACTCGTCGACCTCACCAGTCCACGATCCCACCCCTCCCCAAGGACATAGTCCAGTTTGGGAGATAGTTCCCCAACCCCTCACTCAAATTCCCTTCTTTTACCCTCCACCCGGTATAGAAGATTTTCAGGTAGCCGCAACACTCACACTACCTAATATGGTGTTAGAAATATCAGTGTGGTATTTACACCCACCTGAGATGGTCCCTCGACCATCCCTTCCCCCACAGGAAGGAATCCCCATGACGATTCCCATCCTTACCCCCACCACTCCCCCATTCACTAATCCCCCTGTTACAGCTGGGGGAAGGAGAAAGAAGAAGGAGCCCACCGCTCCACTTCCTCCACGCATCCCACCACCTTGCGCACTATGTGAGAAAGAGGGCCACCAAACCAACAATTGTCCATCACTACCTGAATTACGAAATTTGATCCCCCTCAATCAAACTCCCAAAACACCCGCCACTACTACCAGTCCCACCACTACCACCCACCCTTCCAGTAGTAAAGGGTTGAGGACCAAATATGCTTGTGATATATGTTTGGAGTATGGCCATTACACCCATCATTGCCCAACACTGCCACGCTTTTGGCAGACATTAGCCGCTGTACACCAGAACTTCCAGAACAACCCCAGTCATGCTATGTCCTCATCAACAAATATCACTGACATCCGCTATGTCACCACTTCAGTCAATGAACGTATGAGACACCCTTGCTCTCTGTGTGATTCATTAGCTCATTTTACATACCAGTGTCCTATGATCCTTGAATACAGGGAACGTCAATTGGCCCTGCTTCATCGACCTGCAGAGGTGCTAATTGACATTACCTCGTCACTAGAGGATCTTCATGTCATTTCTCCCGAGCCTGAGGCACTCCCAACGCCTCCATGGTTCTTCAATGACGTCTCTGAGTATTTACCCTGCAACCCCCCCAACTCTCCTGCTCATTCCCCTACGGACACTCTCCACCCAACCACCACGGGTACCCCTCAGTACTTCAATATATGGTTTATGTCGAGTGAACCCTCACCGTCTCCTAACCATGTTCCCCCTATTTCCTCACCAGGGGGCAACCACACCACCACTATCATAGAGATCACTCCTCATGACCCCTTGTATTCCCGTCAATTCCAATGTGACGAAGAAATACTCGAAGAGTTAAGTCACCCGAACTCTCCCTGGGATGCGCTACACCATCGCGCACTCTTCTCTCCACAGGAAGCCTCCATGCCTCCTAACCAAAACCCCATTTACGCGGTCGAAACCAAGGACTTTATCCCATCAGGGCCTATTGATTGGTTCAATAATCCCATTCCTGCTCCTGATGCATTTGAAGAAGGCAACATGGCCAATATTTCCCCCACCATCAAAATCGACATTTCCATTAAACATGGCATCATCGAGGAAATCACCATTGGAGCTGCTTGCACTCCTCAGGAAATTGCCGCATATAAAGCCCTCTTCTAGGAATATAGGGATATTTTCACCTGGTCATACACATAAATGCCTAGCCTCGATCCCTCTATTGTCAAACATCGCATCGACACCTGGCCCGACATCACACCAGTTCGCCAAAAACAACGACCGCTACACCCATCCAAAGCCGCGGCTATCAAAGCCGAAATTGACAAATTACGCGCGGCCGGGTTTATTTACCCCATCGCTTACACTTCATGGGTTTCTTACCCTATACCCATCGACAAAAAATAGGGCACTATCTGTGTTTGCACAGACTTTCGCGATCTCAATAATGCATGTCCCAAAGACAACTTTCCAATGCCTTTCACTGATCAAATTATCGACGACTACGCCGGCCACGAGGCTCTCTCCTTTATGGACGGATTTTCTGGCTATAACCAAATACAAATCCACCCATCCGATCAGTATAAAACCGCATTCATTACCCTGTGGGGTACTTTTGCATATCGTTTCATGCCTTTCGGCTTAAAAAATTCCAGCGCAACCTTCCAGCGGGCGATGACATACATCTTTCATGATCTGGCTAATATCATCCTCGCCTACTTGGACGACCTCACCGCTCAATCCAAGAGACGCACCCAACATCTGGATGATTTACGAATCATCTTTCAACGGTGTCACCAGTACAATAGCCGCTTGAATCCTCTCAAGTGTGTGTTCTGTGTCACCGCAGGGTGCCTCCTTGGTTTTATTGTTTCCCAAAGCGGTATTACCGTAGACCCCCTCAAAGTCCAAGCTATCACTGAAATTCCACCTCCCCAGAATTTACGACAACTTCTCTCCTCTCGGTTAGGCTTCTCTCACGAGTTTGCCTCACCATATTACCCTCAGTCAAATGGAAAGGTCGAGGCAGTTAACAAAGTCCTCAAGACCATGTTACAACGCACGGTTAATAAACATAAAACTAATTGGCATCATATGTTATTTTCTGCGCTATGGGCTTATCGAACGGCTGTGAAGACCGCTACTGGTTTCACACCGTTCCATTTAGTCCATGGGGTCGAGGCAACTCTTCCCATCGAGTGTGAAATTCCCACCTTACGCACCGCAATTGAGCTACTACCTGACACTGCTCCAATGGAGCAGCGCTTGCTGAACTTGGAGTCTCTAGATGAAGATCGTCGATCTTCCTTACAGAACAATGAGCCAGCCAAAAAATGATCCAAGGCTACCTTTGATCGCCATGTCAACCTTTGATCATTCTGCGAAGGCGACCTCGTCCTGGCTTATGATATCGTTCACGATACCTTTGGCCATGGCAAATTCGAATCACTTTGGCATGGCCCTTACATTATCCAACATTGCCTCACCAAAGGCGCATACATCCTGGCCTCCCCCGAAGGCCTCTCTCTCAAGGAAACCATCAATGGGTTGTATCTCAAGAAATTTTATGCTTAAAAGTAGTCATTCTACTTTAGGTTCTTTCTTTTTTTAGCGTTTTTTCTTTTTTCCCCTCCCCTCTCGTCGAAACTATCCTTTGTGCTATTGACAGATGCTTCCTCCACCAGCCTACCACATCGGTTACGCTGACGGCGCCAGCCGTTGGACACAAAATCTCACTTCGGCTGCTTGGGCTCTCTACACCCCCTCACATGAAATGCTCCATTCAAGAGGCATATGTTTGGGGTCAGCAACCAACAACCAAGCCGAATACACTGCTGTCATTGGCCTCCTGGCCGACGCCCAGCGTCATCATATTCATCACCTTAGCGTCTTCCTCGACTCTCAACTAGTCGTTCTCCATCTCAACAATGTGTACCGTGTCCGTGATCCTTGTCTCTTTCGCAAATACCTGCAGGTTTGGCTTTTATCTCGACATTTTGATTCCATTACATTTACACATATTCCAAGACAATTGAATCAAATAACAGATCACATAGCTAACATGGTGTTAGATTGGCATATATCACATCAAGCTACACATACATAAACATATCACAAAAACCTGTCACAACATATATATAGAATGGACGTACTCAAAACATCAGCAAAAACATGTAGACAACATCAAGATCTCAAATATGTATACTCATGTATATATAAAGGCCCATCAGGCCATCCGAATGTTTACATACAAAAATACATGTATCCACAGGCCAATGCAGCATCTCGGTACAAAACATGGGCTCACCAGCCTATATACAACAAAAAAAGATATACATCATGCACCACTCATGGTGCCTCTATCGTGCCACCACCTTCTCCTCCCTCAGGTGGTGGCGGCCCACCACCACCTGCCTCAGGCGGTGGCGGTCCACCCCCTATAGGACCCTCCTGCCTTGGCGGCAGGCGTCCACTCATCATAGCAGCAAGCACTGCTGCTTGTCGCACTATGGCCCGCCATGGTGGTGGTACCCCCACACACTGCTCCAGGAAACTCTCGTCCTGGATGCATGTCTACATGCCCTCAGGCACATCCTGTAAAATCGTCTCCAGACGACGGCGTATATCATCAAAATCCACTCCGGCTACCGCCGAAGGAGCGTGTGATGGCCCCTCACCCAGGTCATCGAACCAACGCCTCCTCGCTTCCCTCTCTGGCTCAGCTCGTCGCCCCGTGGAATCCTCCCACCGACGTCTCTCTCCCCGTGACAGTCTCTCTGGCTCCCGATGAGCCGACGCTCTCTGCAATTCTACCTCGCGCCCGCGAGGTGCCACATCTGCACATACAAACAACCAACAGATAGTATCAGTGTCTATATCATAAACATATGGATGACTATCTCAAAAAATACACAACCATACATATCTACATCCTCAATCAACATACCTCGCTGATCAAAAACCTCCCCAGGAGGTAGCACCATATCCGGATCATCCCGGAAGTCCACCCCGACATAGGGGTACTGCAAAATCACCTGCGGCATCTGCCGCCATACCTGCGTTGCCTCGACTGAAAAGAAGTGCCCCCCTTCTCCACCACCATGGCAAAGAAATACAGTCAACCACCGCCTCAACCACGGCTCTCGTGCCCCAGGCACACTCAAAAGGATCCTTGGGCGCAACATCGACACCCTCTCTAGAAACCAGGCCACTAGGATGGACCCGAATGCAAACTCCCCTGCACCAGTAGACCGACAGTGGTCCAACTGCGCCACCATCCGTGCATGCAGCGTCAGCCCCCAAGCGAAATGCTCACCGGCCAAGACTCTCTCCAACACTAGCAGCTGGCCACCACTAATCCGCTGGGTCGCCAGTGACCCATATACCCGCACAATCATCGCTGCTACATAGCGATGCGCCAGGGAATCTATAGCCGATATACTCACCACCGTCTCGGACATAAAGTTCTGACCTGAACAATATCTCCGACCAATATCAGTGAGAAAAGTCGTCCTAGGCAGCATCGACTCCGCCGGTAGGGGCGTTCCCCAAAAGGGGAGCCCAGTCAAGAAATATACATCCTCCACCACAGTGAAGGGGATCTACTCTCCTCGCACGAGGAAGCAATGCAGCTCCGGACTCCACATCTGGATCAGGAACTGTAATAGATACTCTTGTGCCCATATCAACGGGCACTCAAAGAAATTTAGCAACCCACAGGTTGCCAAAGTCACACGCACACCGGGCTCCTCAATGGCCACGACATCTCGCAACTGGGCCCAGTCTCGCTCTCGCCACCACACTGACATCATCACCGTTGTCCACCTGCAGACAACATAGATCCCTATGTCAGCTCAAGCAACCATCCAAACATCAAAAGACTTTTTTTTTTTTACACCCCAACCTTACCTCCTAGGTGCGGTTTTGTTACCCACAGGCGCGCACACATGCGCACCTATTCACTACACAGGTATGCACGCATGCACGCCTATTCACTACACAGGTGCGCACACATGCACGCATGTTCACTACACAGGTGCGCATCAGTGCACACCTGTTTGTTTCACAGGCCTGCCTGTTCACCATACAGGCGCACCGAGATGCGTGCCTGTTCAACCCACAGGCGCGCCCTTCGAGCGCGCCTTAAAACCCCTCTACCGCGCTCCCATGCACGTATATTTGGTGGGCAGGTGCGCACGTATGCACTCCTATCACCGAATCGCCCGCACATGTGGGGCCCACACCCCCTAAATACCTCTGTACGGCCCTCCATACAGCCCCTGCCCAAAAATTGAAATCCTATTTCTATGTAGGAGAATCAGACCACTAACCTGAAGCTCGCTAAACACCAATCGGATGCCTTTCCCTCTCCAAATATCCAAATCTCCTCTGAAAACTGCTCATCCAGTCACTATTGCAGCAGGTAAAAATGAGGTGGCAATGTGGGCCCTACAACTATATATAGGTCTTTTGCCAAACTTCCACTCACCATTATGGGAGCTCACGGTGTCCATTTTTCAATCCGTCTTCAGCCACGGGATCAAAATCCCGTCATCTACATCACCGTAGTTCCTGGGCCTCTTTTCATCCTGAGTCCCCGGGGCACATTTTTTATCCATGGTTAGGTACGCATGCCCATATTTCATGCTTATCAGATACATGCTCATATCTTCGATTCTTTTCAGATATTGTTCACTTTGGGTATTTGGTTTTCATGTGTGCAGGTACTCGATCATCATCCATCGATACTACCCCTTCAGGTATATACTCAGCACTGGCATGTAGTCTTTCCCGCTGTATCGCATTTACATTTCCAGTCACACCCTCTGATATTGGCCTCTAGGATCCCCATTCCCAGCTCTGCAGTACCCACGCCTCCATTTGCATCTTCGGTACTGTTACCCGGTAGCATTCTTCCCCACATGAGTTGTCCCATTCATAGCACCTTTTGCCACTTTTTGACACTCATGTTGTTTTTCATTACCCTTTAGGGATGGGAGTCCCGATAGTCTTTCATCATGTCGCAAATCAGCCAACATACTCCTTCTCCTCATTTTGCTAGCTTTCCCACACGAGCTCCCAGATTATCTCTTCACGGTTCTATTTTTTAACTGCACCTCCGCAGTATCATGACCCCTCCATTTCATCCACAATCAGTTTGCCCATCTGCGAACCTACCTTCATTTCACCTACCTCATACTAAAACTCACCAATGGGGCCCCACCCTTCATCAGTTTTCCAAGCAATTTATGCCCTACGTGGGCCACCCATATCACACTGGGGCACCTGTTTCTGTATTTGTACATTTCTCCCCAAAATTATTCGTTATTTATTGTACAAACTCCTTTATTTCTAGTCATTACATTATCTTTTTGTCGTCACTTTTGGCGACTTGCTTCCTTCCTTTTGGCCAAACGCAACCCATGTCACCCTTGGTTGGAGCATTACTTATCATCTACCCTTGCCAACATCGTCCATATCTTCAGAGTACCCCACAGGTCACTTACATCTACCCTCTGAATTTGTTCACCTTGTCCCGCCTCTGGCACAACTTATCACCGGTCTTGTCATCCCCCTGACACTCAACCTCGTTACACAGTTGCGGCCACTCTTTATATCATACATCCTCCAACCAAGGGCAGTCTGGAGTCTTCCCACTTCTTGACTTTGTCCATGTACCTCCGCCACTTCCTCACCTCAGTAGATTTCATGAAGCCCTTTGCTTCTGGGAGTCGCGTTTCCCTTTTGTCGACATCAACAACATTTTTTGGAAGGGCGACAATATCTTGATTCTCATTCTCCACTCAATGAGAGATCTCGGACGACACAGGGTGAAACACCATTGCTCCCTGTTGTCGTTGACCCCCGTAACATTCGACGCCAACACTTTCTCGTGTTACGGTGGGTCTTACTTTGCGACTATTGCAGTTATTTCTATCATTTGCCGAAGATCTCTGAACTTGGACGGGCTATCAATGCCCACATCATCGCTGATACTTATTACCACGATCATTGCCTATTATTCATAGTATGTTCCTTTGCAGAATTGTCTTCTACCTTTATCATCACCGCCCCCGAGGGCGCTGCAGTTGTCTACACCAACACTTTCGTCATCTTTTTTCAGAGTTACATGACACGAGCATGGGGCATGCCCGTCTCGTTTGTACACAGTTTTCTATTTTGCGCACCTCATCAAAGGTCGGGTCCTATCGGTTCCTTTTTTCTCCAACGGATCGCTCTGAACGATCCCACTATTTCTCTATCTTACAACAACATTCTCAGTAGAATAAACATTGATGGATTTCGGCTATACGTATGCTCCTAACCTCATCCATCAGGGGGCATCTGTTATCACTGAAATTTCGTTCGCACATGGTTACAAGAACTCAACATCGTCAAACAGTAATGAAGTCATTCATGGCCCTGAATCAATCTCACAGCATTCAAAAAAGGGCAAAAACTATACAAAGTAGTGACAAATTGAAGAGCACTTTGCAGACATTGGTCGCGCGCGCACATGCGCAGAACAGGAACGTAGAAAGCGCGCATATGCGCATGATGCGCGACTGTTGGCGCAAAAATCCACGCACCTGCTAAACAACGCATTTATGAAAGTGGTCGGCCTCCCAACCACTTATGGTTCATCTCCCAAGCCAATTTAACCCTCAAATCTAGGCTGAATCTGACTGGTGGGCTGGTCAAAGACCTAATAATTCCCTAAATGGCCTCTTTTCACACTACAAAGCAGTTACACAATAACCCAATGCAATGCTATAAAAATCCATGAATGCACCTCATTTTCTCAAGGAATTCAAAGTAATGTTATGCTGCCTATATTGTTTTAAGGACTCCATCCTTGACAAGAGCACATTGGCACCATTACATTGGGCAATCCATCTCACCATTGAGTGGATTGGAAAATAGTTCTTTCATCACCATTTTCATTTTCTTTGTTGTAAGAAGAGCTACTAGTGAGGGTCCAAGAGCCTTCCCTTGGAGGAAGAAGGGACTCATAGTCCCCTTTCTTCTTGGTGATTTGTTTTCATCAATAGACCAAGCCTCAAACATTGGTGACATGGGTCTTTTTGTTCTTGTTATCTCTATGTCCCTATGCTTATGATTTTAGTTTTTATTAGTTTAATTCTTAATTATAGTTTTGTTTTTCTTTCTCTAACTCTTTTCTCTACAGTTGTCCTGCTTAGCAGACCCAACTGAGCTTGCAAGCACCTCTTATTTGCTCACCAAGGTGACGAAAGAGGCGCAACACTGACCAACTTTGAAATTAGATCAGGTTGTACTAGCTTCTTATGGGCATCATAATATAGAATTTTAACTTTATGTAATCCCATGATATAATTAAAGATAGGGATATAAGCTATTGTTGTAATAAATTGTCTGAAATTTTGTATAAATAAGGGAAATAAATCTCTAAAAAAACTAAAAATGATTGGTTATGACAAGAAGTCTTGGATTTAATATTTGAACTCTTTTCTTTTCAGTTTTTCCCTGTTAATAATTACCTAAACTATAAATTTCAACAAGGAAAACAATTCAGAAAAATGGTAGAGAAAACTAATAAAAGTCAGAGAACAGTCTTCAAACAAGAAAATCAAAGTTTAGGGAAGTAATAGAAAAATAAATTTGATTGTTCCAAAACGGTCTTAGGTAATAAAAAATCAAAATGAAAGACAATTTTGACAAAACCACAGAACCAAAAGATATGAAATTACTTCCCTGAATAAGTCATGAAGATGTTCTCCCAATCCAGCTGAAAAGATAATTCTTGCAAAATTCAAAAAAATCATCATAGCCTAATTTACTTAGAAAACTTGAAAAAAATATCTAACTATAATCTGAAAACATATTAAGAATTATGGGGCAACAAAACTCCCTTAAGATTAGTTTCTCATCTTGACAGTTTCAATTATTGGAAAAGAATTAAAAAAATGATGATGCATTATGCTTTTAAACTAAACTAACAACTATATGAAGCATTTATTTACTTATTCACTATCCTACCTTAACTAAGAAACGAACCCTTTTCAAGTATATGAGTACTTCCAATGAAGCCATGCACTTAATAGAATTATAAATATACTCACATTTTGGTTTGAACAATATAGTTTAATGTATACCAGAGCATGAGATACCAGTTGCTTCGAATGATAGGATGTAAATAATTGTTGAAGAAGAAAGTGGTTCTTTGACTTGATAGTTGTCTAGAACCAATATTCGATATAGTCATGATACTCTTGGTCCACTTTCTCATTTGGAACACTTTGTATACCTCCTTTACCATGCCACGCATATCTTCTACTATCGGATGGTTGGTCTCTTGGATGAATATCGTATCTGAATATGGGCATGGTGGAAATTCCTCGGTCTTTGGTTCTACTATATGCTCTCCATTGGATGTAGTCCATGGTCATATAATCTCCTCTCTAAATTGGAAAGGATGATCAGAGGGAGCTTCTAGATGTGTATCATGGAAATTTTGGTTTTCTATAAGTTCCCAGAGTATATTCTTGACTGCTATCAATATTTTCTCTTCCTGAGTGGCAAAGATCCTAGTTGTTGCTAGGATTTGAGGCAGTTCTTGGAGTAACATTTCCTTCTTTTCTCAATGGACTCTTGAGAAACCCTCTTTTTCCAATTGGTAGGTCCTATCTTGCATAGGGGTTAGTGTATGGGGGATCTTACGGCTCCAAAAGAAAAACTTAAAAATATTAAAGAAATGAAAATGAAACACACTTAAAGAAAATACAAGCAAACTAATCATGTACTCGACGCACCATCGTGTTACAAAGATCTTGTTGTCACCAATTTATCAGTTCAAACAAGTTAGGATTCTCTTATTTTCATGAATCAAACTAAATGAAAACACACTTGAATAAAAAAAAAACAACGGGGCTTCAGAGAAACTCACTAAAGTGAATGCATCAGGCTAGAAACCCTTCAGAAATTTTGAATCAAGGGCACCTTTGTGTCTTACTGCTTCTCCTCCCCCAATTAGAAATTGTAGCTAAATTAAACATGAAACAAAAAAACTTGTGAAAACAACCTGCCTATGCTTTAATCCCTTCTAGCACCTCCATGGAAACGACGTAAAAAATGTGGGGTTATTTATATGTATAAATCCTTGACATTGAATTTGCTAATCCCGAAGTTCGTAGGCTTTGAGGTGCAAGCACAGTAAAAGGGGGGACATATCCTATTATAGCCTATTTTATCATATGTTAGCAACTAATTCCGACAACACACGCTTCAAAGTGAAATAATTAAAATCAAATGATATTTAACTAAATATATCAATCCAAATCACAAAGCAATCCAAAGAAATCAAAAGGGAATCTTAGACACCTTAATCTTGCATTCACCAATTTATATCAAGATGAAAAATGGATCAACATACTATGTTCAAATGTTTGATCTATGCATAAATGTGTTTTCGTATGAGATCTCATTTAATCGATGAATACATAAGACTTCAATGTATTAGGGAATCAAAGTGCTTAAAACCTATAAACAATAATTAGTTCATTAGCTTGATATTTCATTAATGGATTATGGTGCGATATTTCACTTGAGAGCCAAGTGTTCATGCACCTCAAGAGATGATCAAACTTAATGAATTCTAATTAATGTAGCTTAAATTTGAAAAGTAAAATACCAATCAAGATAATCTTCAAATCAGTGAGTGAAGCATAAGTTAAACTCTTTCAAGATGCTACTGACCTAATCCTAAAATTATTAGCTCAGATTGGTAGATGATGAGATCTATAAACTTATAAACTAAAGATGCAAATTTCTATGTTAAGTGTGACAAGTCCTCATCGATGGTGTTGCATATTTGCATTCAGATTATTTTCCTCTTTGCATCTATAACTCAAAGAGATTCTTTCCATTCATATTAACATGTGCATTCATTTAAAGAAAATTAATAACACCAACTATTAGTCTATTAAGAGTTTCTCTTTACGAAGGCTTGAAGTACTCTCTTTCACTTTGAGTGTTCTAGTACTTATAACATTGATGAGTTTAGTTCTTTAAAGAGTTCCAATAACTGTAAAAAAACACTGAATTATAATGACTGCAAACTAACCTAACAAACATGCAAGGACAAAGTACTCATCAAATCATACAAAAATGCTAAACACATAGCTGTTGGAAATGATTTCTTTCATGGTTCAGATGTGAATACAAAATATCTTATGGTGGCACTACATATTGCATCTAGATGACTTATATATGTGTCAACATGACTCAGTTTAGACCTTATTATCTTATCCTTTCATGAACATATAAAATCAAAGTAATGAAAACCAATCAAAATTAGATTCTATTCATTATGTATTCTAAACCAAGACAACCATAAGAAAGTAATTGCATGAATGAAGTGCAGAAGTAAACTACTATTCAAATCACTATCCAAACCATTCAAACAAATCAATGCTCGATCTCTGCAACAAAGCATTATTCCAGTTATTGGTTAATAATGATTTATTAGGGTTAGAAGTATAGATCATTAGGCACACACTACAATAATTGGAATATAAATTAGATCAAACGCCTTTGTTACAAAGGAATGAAATCTATGTTAAAACAAGGTAAGTAGATATATGAAATATTAACTACAAAAAATTAACACACTGACACTTACAATGCCTATTTAGAATACAAAGATAGCTACATGATCCAGGTTGGTGGGCCCTCCCAACTGGACAACGATCTATTTAAATTGCAATCTCATGTGCAATTATGGAGACACTGTATCCATAAATTTAACTTGTCATTAATAAAGATTGATCAAGCTACAACATCGTTCCAAATGATATCAAATATGATACAAACATATACTACCTTGTTTCAGGATTTAACATGACAATTACCCTCAAATCATGGTTTCTCTCTCATTACATTATAGTACATGTATATATACAAGAGAGATCAAAAGATATTCCCATCAAACTGGTAAATAATTTCCCTAATTCCAGTGACCATATACAAGAAATAGAAAAACACAGGTTCTTACAACAACATCAGTTGTAATCGAAGCTAGTCTTTGACAAAGATAGATAATAAATCTGATTGTTGTATCGAACTTGGCAAAAATGGGTCGCACATAAAATTTGGGCAAACCCAGTTTAGGAAAACCTCTGTAAATTCTCAGTCGTGTCTAATTTTAGGGATCGATTTTCATGTCAGTTAAATGAGGTCCTTCCCCATAAAACCCATGTTCTAGAATTTGGATATTCATCCTATTATCTCGGGAATTGTGCTAGAAGTAATTCGTTGCATATCTGGCACATTTTTTTATTGAAAACCCATGACCATGCCTGGAGACTACCATGTGTGACTTGGATGAAAACTAATAGGTCACAATCCCTTCTGGAACTTAGTCCTCCAAAACCCATGTGATCAATCTCAATCTGGGCAAGCACATGTATGTGAAGCTTGGAATTGGTACGGGAATATCTTCAATGGTGCGGGAAACAAGTCTGCGAAAAAGGACAAGCTAGGAATTTTCCATTAGTAATGAAATTCATTTGAAATTTAATTCCTTTGTTAAAAAGACTAAAAATACTTAAAACACATATGCTTTTACCTCATTCGATTGAAAATTTGATTATCAGTTTGATGACTTAAAATTGTAGCTAGAAGGAGATGTTTTGATGTAAAATTTGAATATTGTAATTAAAGATTCGACATATATTTGAATTTTAAATGTTGAAAAGATGGAAAAAATGGAGGCCAACACTCTCTTCTTCCTTCTTCTACTCCTATCACCACGTTGTATGTTATTCTTTCTTCTTGATTACAAATGTGCAAGGGAGGTGGTTCAAAAAGGGGGTACATCCATCTTCTCCCATCATTTCTCGTGAGGGAACCTAGATATTTCCCACCTACATCTACACAAGACCCTATGCTATCGCTAACTCCTCTTCCTCTCCTCGTGGGGGACCTTATTCATCCTATCCTACTTATGTGCCTCTACTCTATGTCTCATATTCCTTTGAGGTTGTGACATCTCTCAACATCCAAGGGGGTTGGAATTCATCTTATTTTCCCCTACTTCCACTACTTCTGATATATTTATTGGATACCCTATTCTTAATTCCATGCCTCTTTTCTGAATTATCTTTGTCTATGCTCCTCATTGGCACAATAATCTCTCCTGCACTTCCTCTTGGTGTGGTATCCTTTCTCTTCAATCTGGGGTTGACTCCTCATCTCGCACCCCTTACTACCTTCTTTCCACTCCTTTGTTCCACTTTCCTCTAGTTCAAATCTTCTTGTGTATCTCTTGGCTATTTCTCACCTTTTCTCCTCAATATCCATTCTTTCCCTCACCTCATATTAACATCTTCTAGATTCTCTTTAGTGGATCCATCTCCTCTCTCTCTTTCCCCCCTTAATTTCACCCCCCCCCCATTGTTAAGAGAGTCTACTCAACCAACCTATCTCACTCCATGTTCACCAATCCTTTGCCCACGAACAACATCTTGATCCACAACGAGATTTATTCTAGCATCCTTTTTTTGAGGACCTTCAACAAAATTTCTTTCAACCTCACTGAAAGAATCATTGTATTCTACAACAAACTCAATAATGTATCCTTCCTTCTGTTACACATGAAATTTGCACACCTAGGTACCTCTCCCTAAGTGTCGTAAAGTGTCATATAAGTGTCGCATACACCTTGACACCATAGAATAACCTATGTCACAATCCCTAGTCAATGTGGAGGAGGGATATATTACATGAAGGAAAAAATACTAAGTACACATGAATTATTATTAATATTCATGGAAAAGAAATTGATTAAATGAGAGAATCAAGTGCACATGAATTATTATTAATATTCATGAAAAAGAAAGTAATTAAGTGTGAGGATCCACCTCACATTTGGTTTCCTATTTTTTAGGGAAGGTGGAGGATCTCATGGATGGTTGAAATATTTCCTCCTTAAAATCCTTGAGAGATATTTCCTCCCCAAAATCCTTAAGAGATATTTTCTCTCTAAATATCTTAGAGATCCCTTTATTAGTGGATCTGATGAAAGATTATCTCCATGGTGGTTAAGTCTCCAAATCTTATATAATGAGGGATTTCCATGGAGGAAGGGGGAATGGAGATTGAGAATTATACAAAACTTATGATCTCATGAGTGGTATGTTATTTGGAGCATCAACATTCTTCATGTGGACTGTTTAAGCAAGGGTTGGACAAGGGGAACTTGACGAAGCTGCTACACTCGCATCTATGGCTGTAAGCATTCTTCGTTGTTGTTCTCTTTAATATAATATGCTTGGCATGTTTCTTTCAATTCTGTGTTTGATCTCACATGAATTCGTCTCTAATAGATAGGTCCATTTCGAGCTAATCTCAATAGAGTAGGAAGTTGTTTGTACTTTTGTTTGTCTACAGGGCTCATCGAGGAGTTCAAGATTGGAGCTCAACTTGGACCGTGCAGGGACAAATAGTGGTAAAAGGTACTTATTTTCTCCTTCCTCCTCATACATTAGTTTATCTATATCTAAAAGGAAGTCAGTGACCATGATAAGCATCTTTTGTCTTAAGAGTTAAGAGTCTAGCTCTCAAGAGGAGATCTACTTGTTCGCAGGGAGATTTTCCTTCAACAGAAATTGGTGACTCCACCAGGGACGACTCGAAACTATTCAATTTTGGTTTTCCTCATATACCTTGTCTTACCCTTTGTTCTTATTAGACCTTGTTCACCCCATATGTTTGATTTCATATGCTGATTGACTCCTTACCCCATCACATTCATCTTGATTGCCAAAATTTGACTGAAATTTTGGGTTTTTGGACAATTTTGTGAGATGTAGAAGCCTGGCGCTCCCCTACCTTGGTATCATAGCACTGACACTCCCCCTTGGTCTTAGACAGAGAGTTATAATGCTCTATTTCCCCTTACACCATAGCGCCAACCCCTTTTTTCAAAAAATCCTTTCCAGAATTGCATTTTCTAAGATCCAATCTCTGTTTTTCACTTGCTGAGCTTCTTTGTGATTCAATGCTTCTTCCTATTGACCTTTGACATCCTTCCTCCTGAGAAGTAAGCACTTTTTTGTTCATATTTTGATGCCTTCTTATTTATTTTGAGTTTTTCTGCTGTTGAGAACTTGGAATCAATCCACTGCTTTCTTCTCTCCTATCCGACTGAGCGGGAACTTTGGTGAAGGGCATCAACAATCTGTGAATCATCCTATTTTGGTTCTTTGAGGTCATTGTTCTTAAACATCTCTTTTTGTGTGAATTGTTTGATTTTCTTTGTTACCTTTTGTTTTCTTTTACTTCTTGTTTCAATCATAGCAAGAGGGTGTGTTGTTTGTGCGAAATTTTCTTATGCTTGTCCGAATCTCCTTGATCTAAAAGGGTAGTTGGCAGGAGAAGTTTTTGAATTGAATTAATCTTCATTTGCATACAAACGACAAAGATACATATTAGTGATTGGTTTGCATATTAGAAGGCATTTCTGAAATGTTTCAGCATTGCATTGCATTCGATTGAGAACAAATTGATTGAGGACATTCCATATTAGTGTTTGATAGTGAAAATGACTCTTTCTCTTTCCCTTAAATAGGCGTTCATTGAAAAGAAACGATTGCTTATCATATTTTATGCATCTTTTTGGGAATTGAGTCATCATTCCATCAATTTCTCTTTCATACACCCTTTGAGTAAAGAACAACTGTAAAACGAACGCTAATTAAAAATTATCTAGAACATTTTTTGTTTTTAGGATCTTCCACCAACAGTAGACTAGGGTTATCACTTTGGATTAGGTTGTGAGTACAACTCTCCAAAGTTTTCAAAACAAACATTAGCATCCTGAGCTAGGGAGAGTCAAATCCAATTGTCGTATTGTTTTTCTGGGATCCCCCTCTCACATAGGGGTTACGCATGAGGTTGCATTCGGGTGAATTACGAAGATTATCCCTCCGTGGTTCAACTATTTGTAGCGGTCAGATCGTATATTGGGGGTCACTTGAGGGTATACCCATGATTATGTGTGGGAGCCTCTCGGGTTGATTTCAGACTTGTTATCCTGCCCATATGTTTCGGATTGGACTGTCGACTGTACTCGCCCAATGACTCACTGCGAATTGGTGTCTTTAGTTGCCATAATATTTAGGTACTTACACAAGGTGATGGTGAAGGGAAGTCTCACTGTACCTAGAACAGACATTGGCCAAACTCACTCGGGCTCCTTGGAGGGTAAATCCACAATTACTGCGTGGAAGCTTGCACCAAGGTGAAATTCCGTTAAGCAGGTCACCATTGTAACTGTTCCACCATATCCTAGCCCCTTCTTGACTTGATCACGCGACGTTGGATTTCATCACCAACTACTATGATCATCAAGATAAGTTTTGTTTGCTTGGTTGATTCTTAGATTTTATTAGCGTATGTTGTTTCTTTTTGTTAGGTGGCCCTAGATTTTCAGTGTGTTATGTTATTCTCCACAATTGAGCCTATAGACGATAAAGGTATTCGCCGATCACGTAGGATGCAAGGGCTGCCTCCGGAAGGCTATCAACCCTTACCTCCTAACCCTCTAGAAGACAACTATTGTAGAGAGGTAGAAAATCAATCCGACGCTGGAAGTGTTATTGCTCCTCTGTTAGATAACTTAGAAGGAGCTTTGGTCACGGTTGAAAATACCACTACATCTGTGTCAGTAACCCCTCTCAAACCACTTTTAGCTCATTTAGACTCCCTTGGGAATGTCATAGACGAAGAGGTCCCACGATTACCAGAGAGGATTTTTACCGAAACATATATGGGATCCACAAAACCAATCTTTGGTGATGAGTATAGGACTCATGTTCGTCCTAGCACTACAATGGATACCAATCCCACACCTGCTCGTTCTGTATGGAGGACTTCATCAGGACGTGATCTCTATGAACATTTCGAATCTTTTCGACAACCCTTTCATCCTCATGACCCTCCTAGTGAAATAGGACCATCTGGTCAAACCATGAATCACCCAATCGATCAGGTTATTAACCCTACTGTTACACCAACACAAGTCCATCCTAATGCTGGACTCATCACCTCTACTCATCTCCAAGACACTTCAATCTCTACCCCCGTTTCTACAAGCTTTTACTTTACAACTCCACATGTTCCACACGATCCTACTGGGACATCTACTCACTCGAGAATGAAAACCCCTTCTAGCCCAACACAACTGGCTAGAGGGAAACCACCATCTAACGAACCTTTCCCTCCTGGAGGACTACCTTTCCATGGTGGGCCTACCCCTCCCTGGGGACAACCCCTTTTTCATGCTCCTCCTGGAGGCAAACCTCCGTTTGCTAGTCATACCTCGATCATAAATCCACCGTTGGTAGGGGGGAAACCCTCGTTTGCTGGAAACCCTTCACAATCTTGGGGAGTATATTTAGGAGGAACTTTTACTCAACCCCACATTGGGGGGAACTCGTATAATAACCCACTAGGAGGAGTATCCAATCCTATTCCTTTCGGAACATCTTACACACAATCTTATCCGGGCGGCATCCCAAACACCACTTGGAGTTCTCTGGGACCACAGTCTTATCCTCCTCATGGATCTAATGTGTATCCACCTCCGGGATCTACTCCTTACCATTCTCAAGGGAAAAATGTTTATACTCCTCACGGGAAAATAAATCACCCGACCTATAATGTTCAAAACCCACTGGGTTATGCAAATGTTTCTCATTCATCATCGAATCCTTCTTATCCTGGCCATCAACAACCGTATATAGGAGGACCTACTGGTTACAACTATCCACCTAACCCAGTTTATGGTCCTACTGGTGTTCCTATGCCGCACTAGTATCATCCACAAATTAACCGACAACTACCTTTCCTTGCGACTCTGGATCTCCCAGACTTGTCTCGGTTAACTAATGATCCTATTTTTCATTCACCGGTTTGGCCAGTCATTCCAGCTAAACTTCCTTCTGAGATTCTAAAATTTGACGGAAACCCCAACGAAGATCCAAACAACCATGTGATGACTTTCCATTTGTGGTGTTCATAAAATTCCCTCATGGATGATTCTGTACGTTTGCGTCTTTTCCAACAAACGCTTACCGGTTCGGTAGCAAAGTGGTATATCGAACTACCACGTGCTTCTTTTCATGATTTCAATTCCCTTGCCATGTCTTTCCTCATGCACTTTCAAATGCCTATTCACTATGAGACGGGTACTGAACTCTTGAATTCCCTTCGTCAAACTAACTCCATGCATATCTCTGACCATATTCATGAGTGGAGGCGATGACGAAGGATGATCAAGGCAGTCATTCCTGACATACTATTGGCAAAATGGTTTACTAAATCACTGTTACCCCCGATCGCTCGCGATGTCGCTATGGGTGGTGCGGTCACAGAGGAACAAGCCATCGCTCAGGCTCAGTATTTCGATTTGGTTTATTCCCAATCTGGTACTTTGTATGATTTTCTTTCGAATGTTGCTCGATCTAATACCGATCCATCTAAGTCGTCATCCTCATCTCATGCGAATGGTGTTATCGGCTCCGTCAAAACTCAATATTTTTCCCAATCGACCACACTCTCCTCTACCTCCCCCCGAACTCAGATATCTGAGGTGAATGCGGTTCAATCTACCTCTTCACAACAATCCAGAGGTACGAAGAAGACAAAGAATAAATCAAAAAATAACAATGAACAACCAAAAAATCAAACACCTGCTACCGAAAAGAAAACACAACGGAAACTGAAATTCCCGTGTATCATTTGTGGTGACGATCACTACACTCGAGACTGTCCACTTCGCAATGAAGTGGCCAAAATTTTCCAAGGAAATTCACTACTTGCTGTGCTTACTCAGCCTTTTCCACAGCAGCAATCTATGGTTGCTCAAACCCCCTCTCCTGGGGGCAGTTCTAGCGATCCTCATGATGAGGCCTCGTCGAGTGCACATATTTATATGTTTAATGGGATCAATTTGACCACTCACTCTAATACATACGACACACCATGCAACCCTGACAAAGGAAAAGACACTAACGGTACCAGTAATTTATCAGATCCATCATCGTCCTCCGTTAGTCTTCCATCGATTAATCCTCCATCTGGACCACTTCAAATTGAGAAACCCACATTCAAATCTATCTTACGCCCTCCTAAGAGCACTATACATAAGGCTACCTTTAATCCTAGTTCATGTGCTGCCCAAAACTACAACATTGTTGAAGATTTGGCTCAAGCACCGTGCGCTATGTCTGCGTTAGAAGTTCTACAGCACTGTCCCAGTCAACGTAGAACGCTCTTGGCTGCTCTTGGCGCTGTTGATCCTGAGTCGTCCAACCATATCATGTTTAACCTGGATAATTATGCGTCTCGACTCTCCCACCAACTTGCTTTCCAAGTTGATGTTGTTGTTCACAATCAACAAATCCATCGAACTATTCTGGATGAGGGAGCCTCGACTTGTGTCATGTCTTTGGCGTGTTGGAAAGGTTTAAAATCACCAGCACTCAACAAATCCCCAATGATGTTACGCGCCTTCGACGAGTGAGGTTTTCATCCCCATGGGCTTTTACAGTCCCTGCCCATCCAATTCGGTGGCAAAACTATTACTGTTGACGTCGAGGTGGTCGATGCTCCCCTCGATTACAACTTATTACTTGGAAGAAGTTGGTTTTATGCTATGACTGTCGTTGCCTCATCGGTCTTTCGATGTGTACAATTTCCTCATCATGGAAAAATTGTCACTGTTGATCAGTTGGATTTTTGCATGACCGATGCTCGCGCTCCTGCTACCAACAATATTCCTTTCTTTGGAGACCATAAGATCACGTATGAAAGCGTTAGTGTTGGCTTACTCAAAGATTCTAGCCTCATGGGTACCTTCCCTACACCACTTCCACTGACTACACATCATATTGTCATCGTCGATATGATTTCGACCACAGCTTATCAATCTTTGGAATCATCTAACCCTTGGATTGTACCTTGTCCGTTGGAATTCGATGCACTAGGTGAGACCTTGCCACTTAGTCCAGTCAAACCATCATATGTTTCTATCCAATCCACTTCTCCCTCGTCGGATGACCAATATCTATTGGTGCCCGACAGTTCCTCGATGCAATCACGATTGAGTTCCTTGTCGTCTGCGCTCGATTACATTTCCTCAAATTTTCCCTCGGATGAATCTATCATGGAAATGTTGTGCATTGACAAGATACCTTGGGATGATAACTATCATTGATCCTCTTTTCTTCCCCCTCGCGAATAAATTCGGGTAGATATACAATATATCTCCCCTCCTGATGTCGATTTTCTACCGTCTCTATGATTTCAACTTCCGATGATTTGGATCCAGTAGTTGACATGGTTATTTCCTCGGTAGGGTTGTTGGAGCCTGATCTCCTTACCCCTATCACGACCCTCGACATGTGTTCCTTCTCGAGTGATTATATTCCATCCAGCAAAGATCTCCTGGAAGCCATGACCGCATTTTCTCCCTTGACATGGTATCCTTCCAGAGCGTTATTCTCTTGGAAGCCATGATCAAGCAAAGTCTACGAGCATAGTTTCTCTTCTCTGTGACAAGCTCGTTAAAAAATGAAATAGAGGCCCTAATCATAGTTCTTTTCCTGTGTCAAGCTCGTTAAAAAATGAAACAATCACCTCTCTTAAACCTTCTTTTCATCCACCCTTCTCCTTTTTCTCATCTATTAGAGAAATTGGTGACAACCTCAAAGTCAGTGAATGAATTGAAGCCTGGAGGGCATGTCTCCAGCCTTTGATGCTCATTCTGGAGTTAAGCCACTAGCTTTTCAAGCTGGGGGCATACTGAGCTTAGTCTTTGTTCTTTCTTGTGCTCGTAAATACATGAGAATGCATCCGGGTAAACTTTTATCTCTTTTTCGGACCTGTATGGATACATGAAAAAGGAACCCCCTGGAGTCTCCTTTAATCTCTTTTCAGACTCTCTAAACATGAAAAGATCGCCGAGTGATCTTGTTTCCTTTCCTACTTATTAAAAATTTTGAAAGGGCGTCTTTTGGGTGATAATTTGTCTCTTTTTCTGCCTCGCGAGACTAACATTACGAAAAAGGACAACATTGGAGTCATCTTTAAGTTCTTTTTAGACTCTCTAAACATGAAAAGATTGTCGAGCGACCTTGTTCTCTTCACGCTCGTTAAAGTATTTGAAGAAAATGTCTGTTGAGTGATAGTTGATCTCTTTTTCGGTCTCATCAGACTACTTTATGAAAAAGGAACTGAGAGAGTTCTCTTTTAAGTGTTTTTCCAGACTCTATAATCATGAAAAACCTTCGAGTTTTCTATCTTTGGACTCATTAAACAAACATCGATAGGCTCATACGAGACCGAACCCTTACTTCTTCTAGTTTGTTAAACAAAGGAACAGGGACTTACCGAAGGTAAGTTATATCGAGCATGTGTTATCCTCCTCGAGCTTGTTAAATTAAAAAGAGGTACTCGTCTATCTGGATGGGGGAAAAATTGAAGGAAGCAAGCCAAGAAGTTTTCGAGAACATTACCAAGTAACTCTTAGAGTCGCCCTTGAACATGACACTTTGTCTTTGCGCACATATTAATCCGCTGAACCTCTGCACTGAACCAATCCTTTGAGTTTTTCTTACTCCTTTGGGTCACCTGGCGAAAATCACAGTATCCACTGCATCATCGTGTTTTGGTCCATGTTATGTTTCTGTTGTTGTGCCTCAGTGTTCAAGGGAAGTATTCGCCTCAAGAGTCAGCCATCACAAATATCTTGTCTCAATACCCATGTCATTCCATGTTCATTTGATCTACCAATTACATCTCTGTGTCCGTTTCATGTCGTTGATGGGGGATACATCAAGGCCCTCCTTCGACGAGTCTATTCCTGTCGACTTCAACACATTATCCAGGAACTAGACTTAGAAACTAGTTAGTACTTTGGGACCTGCATTCCTCAATGGCAGGCCTCCTCACATTCGACAGTGGGTTTACATCATTGACCTCTGATCGGATGATTCCACGGATGTTCGAATTTAGCTCATCCATTCACATTCGTTGGAATGTACTAGAGTACCTTGGGAATCATTAACATCAATGGTGATCTCCCTCGCGCTTGTTAATGATTTACATCATTGACCGGTAATCAAGTGGTTTCTACCATGTTCGACATCAGGAAATCTATTCACATGGTTAGGTTCGTACTACATCGGGATCGATAAGAAGACCCTGGGTTGAGTGATCACTCTGATATGTACTTTTCCCAGGTTGCAACGGAGTTTCTCTTGAACAATGACACATATACTGTCACATAGATCCACTTTGTATTGGTCGTGGCTATGTCTTGTCATCTCGTAGATCCACTGTGTATTCTTCATGGCTATGATCAGTTCAGGTCATGGGAGTATAGATCCACATTGTATCCTCTGTGGCTATACCTTTTATCAATATAATTATGGATCCGTAGTGTATTTTATGGTGGCCATATCTTGCAAGTCTTTATCACCCAAGCATAGGTATGCCTGCCTTGGGTTTGAAACATGTCATAATATTTGTCAGATGTTTGTGTGCAGCTTCTATCAGGTTCTCTGAGTCTACACGCTTGCTTTAAAGATTTGTAAAGTGTTTCGGCCATCATACTCTCTTCTGACCTCACACTTTAGGGGGCATTCTGTTACACATGAAATTTGCACACCTAGGTACCTCACCCTAAGTGTCGTAAAGTGTCGTATAAGTGTCGCATACACCTTGACACCATAGAATAACCTATGTCACAATCCCTAGTCAATGTGGAGGAGGGATATATTACATGAAGGTAAAAATACTAAGTACACATGAATTATTATTAATATTCATGGAAAATAAATTGATTAAATGAGAGAATCAAGTGCACATGAATTATTATTAATATTCATGAAAAAGAAAGTAATTAAGTGTGAGGATCCACCTCACATTTGGTTTCCTATTTTTTAGGGAAGGTGGAGGATCTCATGGATGGTTGAAATATTTCCTCCTTAAAATCCTTGAGAGATATTTCCTCCCCAAAATCCTTATGAGATATTTTCTCCTTAAATATCTTAGAGATCCCTTTATTAGTGGATCTGATGAGAGATTCTCTCCATGGTGGTTAAGTCTCCAAATCTTATATAATGAGGGATTTCCATGGAGGAAGGGGGAATGGAGATTGAGAATTATACCAAACTTATGATCTCATGAGTGGTATGTTATTTGGAGCATCAACATTCTGCATGTGGACTGTTTAAGCAAGGGTTGGACAAGGGGAATTTGACGAAGCTGCTACACTCACATCTATGGCTGTAAGCATTCTTTGTTGTTGTTCTCTTTAATATAATATGCTTGGCCTGTTTCTTTCAATTCTGTGTTTGATCTCACATGAATTCGTCTCTAATAGATAGGTCTATTTCGAGCTAATCTCAATAGAGTAGGAATTTGTTTGTACTTTTGTTTGTCTACAGGGCTCATCGAGGAGTTCAAGATTGGAGCTCAACTTGGACCGTGCAGGGACAAACACCGATAGAAGGTACTTCTTTTCACCTTCCTCCTCATACATTAGTTTATCTAGATCTAAAAGGAAGTCAGTGACCATGATAAGCATATTCTATCTTAAGAGTTAAGAGTCTAGCTCTCAAGAGGAGATCTACCTGTCTGCAGGGAGATTTTCCTTCAACACCTTCACTCCATAAAACCAAAATTTGATCGCTTGAGTCTACTTATTATCCAATTTGTTCAACCTATCAACTATAGTTTGTTTGTAGACCAGTGTTTCTTATGGTATCAAAGAAGTGCTATTAGTAGTCGGCCTCTTCAACCATTCATATAGCAAACACGAAAACTTGACAAAGAAAATCTCATGCAAATAAATGTAGATATACCTCTCCTTACAACGTTGGACGTTGGTTATCAAACCTTGAGTTTATCATTGAGAAAAACAATCTTCATTCATAGTTAACCTTTCTTGTATTTCCTCCCAAGATGGGTTCCACCTCATTCTCTCCCTTCATCATGCAATACAAAACATTTATGCCCTAACAACATAACTATTTTTTGGCTCTCTTGCACACATCCTTCCTAACAAGGGGGGTTGATGACCTGGGGTTTGTCCATAGTTGACCAACAAAAACCCAAGGCATCAACATATCAATCCTCAATTTAGGACCAAATAAGGTCTCACCTGAGACACCATGAGAATCAAAGAGACCATTTGGTATTGTGTCAAATATGAAGGGATAAAGGATACCAAGAAGTCATTCAGGATGACATTCACACATTCCATAATAGTTCGTTATCATGTTAACAACATGCATCAATAACACATTCATCCAATTAATTCATAATGAACACAACCATTGACATCGAGAACAACTTTATATTATTTTGATTCAAATAGTAGCATGTATACATCAAGAGACTCATAATCTGTTAGAAATAGTGCCATGCGCTCTAATGCATTCTATCAGTGATACATTACAATGCACCATGCACTCCTTGTCGGATTCTACACATAATACTAGATTGAATCCATTATAAACTCTTTACAAAACTATTCCATCCACATACAAAACTGTTACACAGACTCACAACATGACTCATGCAAAAACAATACAGATTGATTTCTCCTCTGCCATATATCTTAGATTCTTCAAACTCTCTTTTGTGTCTTTGTTGTTTATTTTTATTCTCTTCTATTCTATAGTTATTTTTCACTTTCGCCTCTGCTCCACTCACTCTACTAATCACCACTTATGCTTTCTTCTACCACCCGCATGCAAACCATATAGCTTCTTTGGAGTTTTGGCACTCCTAAGGAACTTTCCATCTCATCCCTTAATTGCCCCATGATCTCTCATGTTGTTTGATTTAATCATTTGAGAATATTCCTAAAGATATTCTTCTTGATTTGATGTGCACACAATAGATTCCTGATTTTTAGTGCACATCGTAGAAATCTTACTGGTGTGTATGCCTTATTTCACTCATCGCATAGTTGTTGATGTGGGCACAAAATTGAAGTGTGTTAACAACTGTTCTTGTGTGCGCGCGTAAACTTACCCCAAAACTTTGGATGCCAACAATCATCAACTTCTTCTAGACTTGATTTGGATAGTTGAACTCGTTTGTATTAAAGTGAATCTCCCTAGAGATGTAGGCCATTAAAAATCCTACAATGTCCTTCTTCCCATCAATGTTGAACTTTTGTTGATAATCCTTAATATTTGGAATTGGAGTCTTTGTAAATTTCCAAAGCACTATACGTTTTAGTAAAGTTTCATGTCTTTTTGCGACATACCATAGCTACAACCATTTAGAGCCACTTATTCTTTCTTCGAACTCATAGTGACTCTCCCAATCTAAACACCAATTTAATGCTCAATTCAAAACCCTGAGTCAATTTTCTAGAGATTCAACTCATTGGGATCATGTGCAAGCAAAAACCTCCAAAGGACTTCTAGACACTAGGTTAGGTCTCAACTCAACAACTCTTATACCATGTTGGAGAATTAGGGAATTGTATAAGTGAAGAGTTATGAACCCCAAGAAGTGGTGGTGACTAAAGATATTGTTACAACAATGAAGCATAAGTGAACATAGCTCAAAACATAATGGATAACAAAAACAGTTCCATACATCACCTTGATAGATCTATCCATATGAACAATTATATATAGTCAAGAGTATAATTAACTTTAGAATGAGGGAGACATAGTCAAATTTGATCACCAAATGTGTAGAAATGGGGGAATTTTGAGCTTTAAAATGGGCATAATAAAATAACAGTTAAAATAATAAAATAAGACTTATGAATTTTCAAAGGGAAAGGAAGAAAACTGCTTTTTCAAATCGTATTTTTGACTTATATCCTTATAGGTTCACTCAAATTTCAAGTGTAGACACCCATTGGATGCAAAATTAAATTACACATCCAACAAGTGCTTACACTTGAAATTTGAGTAAACCTATAAGGAGATAAGTCGAAAATACGATTAAAAAAAGTAGCTTTCTTCCTTTCCCTCAAAAAACATTCACCCTTATGGTTGAGATCATCATCTTGAATCCTACTAGTTCCTTTAAAGTTGATTTTGATAGTACACTTCTTGTTTTGAGGCCCATTTTTATCCCAAAATTGCCCTAATGTCATATCTCTTGTTTTCCTCGATGTCTGCACCCAAATCTCCTCCTTTTCTACCTCAATATGCACACCAGTTTAGGTTGAGTGCATGCTAATGATGGTTTCTCATAACCCATTAGTCATAATGAAAATACGGTAAAACAAAATTTGTTGAATTAGAGAGATGATTCAAGGTGCTTTCACAACTAATTTAAATATCATGTAAAAAGTCAAAAAGTGGGAAATCAAATTATCTTCCAAAATATATGATTTTTATTTATTGAATTTTTTAATGACTATGTGAAATTCCATTTTTAAAACAATGGTATGCTACTTTTCTTACAAAATATAATGCATATGTTTGTGTTAGTCTAAAAATTGAGTACCTAAATGATGGAATTTCATTAA
>ML803795.1:270558-291812 GCA_009831015.1 Picea engelmannii | reverse complement strand
AGATAATCTCTAAAAGGAGATAAAAGGGTTTCTCCTCATTGCACCCCATCCCTACTGATATTGAAGCTTTGTAGAGTGTCAAATATGGTTTTTGAATGGCATCAATATCGCACCCCAATGTAAGAGATACCTTAGACAAGATTTGTTTGGTGGTTAGAGGCCTTGTTTATGGTCCTTCCGCTTGAGAAGATTCATTTGGGGCCTATGACCATAGTTTTCCTCCCCTAGCCATGGAACAATATGTGAGAACCATTATTATCATTGAAAACATATTAGTGGTGCCCATTATCCCCCAAGGGGTAACTACTTTAGAGGCACCCTCACAAGGGTGTTATGTTGTTGAATGCATAAGTTATCTTGCTCATATTCTCTAGACTCAGAAATTTCTTCTCATTCTCTCCTTCAGATATATGATTGTGCTAGCTCAATAATGGTATATCAGATCATCCCCCTCACTCCTCACATGACATATGCACTATGGATGGTACATTATGGTTTTCACTATGATTTATTTCATATTCCATGCATTTATGGTTTATTTGGATGTGGTGTTATAACTTCTAATGTTATTTTTGAAAGTGGTAAACACTTAAATGAGATCCCATAACACTTCATAACTATAGTTTTATTTTTTTCCTCATTGTATCTTGGGGGAACATAGTTTTCCTTTAGAAGTGTCATCATTTCTTGGGTCAATTGTACTACTAGGAAACTAGTAGAGATAGATCTTTCCACATCCTAACTATGCTTAACATTTTCCATTTTCCCCATTTCACTCCATTCCATCCATAATTTTTTTTATCCTTATCATGTATGAATTATCAAGTGTCACCAAAAAGGTCTAATTAAAAAAAAAAATCCGAAGTCAATAAAGACAAAAAAAAGCTAGAGGTGAAGAGAAATAAAATCAAAAGCCAAAAAAATATTAAAGTTTGAGAAATTTCACCTCGTTATAAGGCCAATTCCCCAAGTCTCATGCATGTCAATGAATATTTAAATGAAAGGGGACATGTTCAATAAAATGAACACATAAATAAAAAGACAAAAGGGGGTAGTCAGAAATAGTGCCAAGGAAAGGTAACTCAATGCTAAAAGTTCCCTCTTAAAGGATCCTGTATAAAATCCTATCTCTCAAAATCTATTTGAATAAAATCACAAGATCTGCGTAGCATACAAAAGGAGTTTTAGGGTTATCACATGAAGTTTTCCCCTTCCCTTTGCCATAATTATTCATTACATCACCTAAATTTTACCTAGGGACTTGGGAAATACTCATTGGCCTAGGACTTGTCACATGTGTAAGGGTTAATGTCGTTCCCCTTTGGTAAAACTTAGGAAAATATTAAAACCAACCTTTATTGTTAAGATTTGTCAAGATAAATTACTAAGTGTACATCACCTAATGGCTTGCAAAGAAGTTGGAGCCACCACTCCAAGTGGGAGCCTTGCATTGGGATTTGTGTACCATGCCTCGAGATTTGTGACATTGCCTTGGGATCCATGTACTTATAATTGGACATATCTTTAGACATTGGGATAAGTGTCACTGCTTTGAGATCCATGATAGTGCATATGGAAATGACAAGGATGCCACATCATCACAGTTTCCACATGGACCACTTAGATATGCCCTCCTTACTTAGTTGGATAACTTCATTCACATGCATGTCGATTATTCCCTCCTAGAACACACATGGGAGGTTTGTTGAGACATTGGAGGACTCCTAGGAGGTGGTTAAACATGGTCACAAGTTGTTACAATGGTGACGGGTTGATGTGGCATTGAACACATTATTTATTTGACGAGTTCCCTAGTTGAGGAGCCACATGTGGCATGCTACATTTGATACTCATCTTAGACATCACACACATGTGACACAATGACATGTTTCTTGAGAGGTTGTTACCTTGAGATGACCCCTTACTCACTTCTATGGGTTAGTTGGAGGAGTTCCCTATGTCTTTCAGCCCATTGTTGACCACTTCTTCACCCATTTGATGGGCATTAGCTATATTTTAGGAGGGTGCACTTGTTCCTATCCTCTCTACCCACATGTTTGACTTATTGTTACATCTTTGACCACTTTTGAGGGGGTGCTCATGTATTGGAGAATTATGAGGGTGGTTTGTTCCCACTTATTGTATTTTTCTCACAGTTTTGACTTGGGCTAGTGGTGTTTGCTCATAGTTTGAGCTAGCACATTGTATTACACCTTATATTGAGGAGGCTCCTTATCTATATAAGGAGGAGACCTCTCTCATTTTCATGAGTTGGAGATTATTAAGAAAACTTTCCTAGAAAGTTCTTGTGTATCTATATTTTTCTAAGTGATTGTCCTAGGATATTGTCAAGGGTTACATAGAATATTTTTCAGGTTTGTTGTAGGAAAAATCTACTACAAGGCCAAAGAAGGGCACCTTTCTCCACTTAGAAGGGAAATCAAGGTATAAAATTTCTTGCTTTATTCCCTTTGACCATTATTTCCTTTTTTCCTTTACATTGAGGTAGGACACCATAGGGCTCTTCTCTCTTGTATTGGCCAAGCTTTAATATCACCCTAACAATACTTGAAAATGATGATTCCTAGAGAACCGATCCTTCCATCCACTCTTGAATAAGCCTATTAACTATTGTCAACACTTTGAGAGGAAATCCTTCTAGGTGTTGTCAACATTGTCTCATCCTTAAACCCTAAGCTTCACTTAGAATAGTGTCTATCCATCTCTTCAACAAAAAATAAAAAAATCATTTCCCTTTTCGTTCTTTCCTTTTCATTTTTCTAATCTATGGATTTATTTGCTTGATTTATTAATCTAGGTTGTTAGATCTCAAGTTATTTTCATTGCTATATATTACAAATACTTGGATCTATCACATGATAATTCACATATGAAAATTTATCTTTAATATTGGCAATATCTAGGGTATTGATCTTTTTATTCCTTTCATTAATCTCTAGATCTAACTCTAAGTAACTAATACACATAAGCACTTGAATCAATTTTATTGAGTTTATCATGTTTGTAAATTCATGATAAATAAATGGTCTTTCTATTATTTACTTCACATGGAATGGATTGTAGGCCACTGTTGAGGTATCTCCCTAATCTATACAAAGACAAATCAATGTTAAAATTAAGAAAATGAATTAACGTGCATCTTTGAAGCTTGACATCCATGGTTTTGAAATTATAATCTCCAATATGAGCTTACTAATGATGAATAATACATTTCCAATAGCATAAATACTTTCCTATTATTCACCTAAGCACTTATACATATGGGACCTCTCCTTATTTAATTTTTATGGTGCTTGTGACAAGCGTTTGTTAATTATGCAGCAGGGTTAAATTGTGCTTTGATACACCATTATCTTTATATCATTTTGACACATATGAAATCTAAACACTTTTTTTAACACAAGTCAATGCAATATATTTATGAATGTCTTGGTTTATAAGGCTAACTTCACACTTTCATAAATCTATGTTGAATGAGATATCTCATCCAGGGTTGAAAAATAACTTTGTTGTCCTGTGGGTTGACCTTTTTGTTGTTGTGTGCATTGTTGACAATTGGATTGAGGAATATTAAATGACATAACCTTTCTACTATTTTGGTGCGTCACACGTGGTCTATAACAATAATAAACCGGTGGTGGTATTGCAAAGCTTGCTTACTATTTTTACATCACTAGTTTGTGGTTATAGAGTTTGCATTTGAAGACATTGATAGATTTACTTTGATGTTGAACTAAGACATTTCCTATGTGAAATGGATTGTGAAATTCTTTAGAGCATGGTGCAACTCTTGCTAAATTTTAGCTATCGTAGAATAGAGTGTACCTTGGGTTTTGCTTCATGGTGATGGTGAAGAATGATATATAATTCTCACCTAGTGAACATAACTTGTGATTAATCTTTGCATTGGATACATGTGTCACTGGCTTAATGTTTTTCAAGGTGCAATCTAAAACTTATGTTATATCTTGTGCATGGTTTATTTAACAAGACTCATTTTTGTTTTCCAAGAATCACTTTGAATAAGCATTTTTTTGTGTAAGTTAAACACATTTTAAGATTGTTAATAATTGGTAATTTGACGTTCTTTCCACATACATCTAAAGTTTTCCCCTTTACTTTGAGAGTGGATAATGTTAACTTGCCAAGGCCTTATTTAATCCAATTCTTGGAACTCCCTTTGATGAATCAAAAATTCAAATTAGCTTAACCTTAAGGGACTCCCTCCTTGACTGGGATACATCCCGTAGTCTAAATAGTGGAGCAAGCCACTGAGGTGACATTGGGTGGTTTTCCCAAGAGTTTCCTCTAGGATTTACTATTGGAGTTAGGAATTTTCCCTCGATGAGAGAGTTTGAGCAGTAACAGTGCTCATATTCTCAATCAGAGGCTAAATATCCCATATAAAGGTCTAAGGTAGTTGACTACTTGTTGATACTTGATCTTGAGAAGATTCAAATAGGGAATAAGTAACTTATGTTCATTCTTTGACCATGGTCAATGCCTTGAGTACTATACATGGCACTCAAAACCTCCCAATGGTGTTGAGGTCCAATTTAAAGGCTCCAAGACCCAACTATGGTGTACAAAACCTTCAAATAGAACACATATCCCACCTAGAGGCTAGAGATACTTTAGACAAGATATTTATGGTGGTTTGAGGCCTTGTTCATGGAAAAATATCCTAATAATATTTGTTTAAATACTAAGGCCTTTGTTTCCCTCCCTATCCATGGTAGAAGCCCTAAGATTCATTTGTATTCTACAAAATTACTAATGGTGTCCATATTCCCAGTCAAAGGCCTTTTTCATAGCCAATGAGCATGAAAAATCTTTTTTAGAGCCAAAGTCCCTAGTTTTCCTCCTCGAGCCATGGTAAAATCCCCAACTCCCATGCATGGTGTGAAAAAACTTCTAATGGTTCTCATATCCCAGCTAGAGACTGAAGATCCATGGGAAAGGATCCGTGTGGTTGTTTGAGGCCTAATTCATGGTTGTTGATTATGAGATTCTTTGTTTTGTGCCTAATATCCTTTTTTTCCTCCCCTAGCCATGGTACATGCATGAAGAACTAATATTATTGTGAAAAATATATTAATTACACTAAAGATCCCCCACAGAGGTCAAATATCTCATACAAATTTCTTGTGTGGTTGTTCAAAGGATACTTCATGAAGCTTGATCATGAGAAGATTCCTTAGACGAGATCTATGTGGTAGTTCAAGTTCTTATTTTTGGACATTGAACCTAAGAAGATTTGTTTAGGGCACAATGCCCTTATTTTCCACCCCTAGCCATGGTAAATTCCCTGCAACCAATTATTATTGTAAAAAATATTGTACTTATGACCATTGTTGGAATTATCTTTGAATTGTCCTATGAATTCAAGGCCCCATTTTTGGAACGAAATTTATACTATGACGGGTTGAAAAGGTAGGGATACCAACTTATGTTTCCTTATGAAGAGTTGACAAGGTTGCACAATCTTACAAACTTGTGGACATATGAAAATATATTTTTCCAATAGTAATTACCTCTTAAGATCTTGTGGGTAGTGGTTCTTGTTGCATGATGTCCACCACATAACCCCTTATGAAATCCATCCATTAACTTCGTATATTATTTGTGATATACACATCTATGGATTAATCCCTCAATATTTCTCCATCCTATGCCTTGATTGATGCAACAAAATTTATGGGCCTTTAATCTTAGCCCTCTCCTTTTATGACCTACTAGGTGTTCCAGACTTGTAATGTCCTTAACGTAATAAATAGTATTATCATACCAATCATGTTTCTTCAATTATTATATCACCATGGATATCATAGGGAAATATTCTTCTTTCATTCACATTTCATTCAACCATCATCTGAACTAACCCTTGGCAATTTTATTAACTTGGTAGGCTTAATTTTTGAATCATATTATTGAATATTAGCCACCCTTTTTCCTCTAACTCCTAAGAAATATTTCTGAGCCAATATATATTTTTCCATTGAGTGAGGGACATAGGAAACTACCTTGGAATATCCAACATATATCCTTAAATGATTCAAAAATTTAACTAGCACATAATCTTGCTTTTCCATAATGGCATACTTTAGATTGGATTCTCTAAGAGTATTACTCATGAAAGCTATGGATTTCTCTTCACTTAGTCATTTTTTTGAAGAAAAACACCTACAATGGTGTCCTCGAAAGTGAAGGAGAAGATACAACTTTTGAATAATCTAAACTTACTACCATGTGGATTTCACAAAGGCTCCTTTGATGGCTTCAAAATTTAACTTTACTTATTCATCTTGTTTGAAATCCACATATTTCATAAGTAACTTGGATATAGGTTTGGTTATTTTAGCAAAGTTAGGGATAAATATTTATATAAAGTTGATTTTTCTAAAAAATGATTAAATCACTTTTTTGTTTTGGGTTAAAGGGATTGTTTTAATACCTTCAATCCTTTCTGGGTCAACCTTTACCCCATCCTTTGAAACTACATGTCCAAGACGATTCCTTCAAGTACCCCAAATATGGTTTTATTTGGGTTCAACTATATTCCATACATGCAAATTTTGTCAAATACTTATCGAAGATGTCCTACATGAGATGTTTTCTCCTTAGAAAGCATGGTAGGATCATCTTGACATATCTTGATTATTTTTCCCATAAGATATCTAAATGCATAATACATGTCTCTTTGAAAGGAGACAATTGCATTGAGTAAGACAAAAGGCATTCTTAAATATTCAAATGTGTGGTAAATCTAGTCTTGTGTCGATCATCTTTGTTTACCCACACTTGATTGTAACTATAAAAGCCATCCAACATAGACGTCATTGTTGGCATTGTAATTATTTGTAACAAATGCTCCATGTTTGGAAATGGATAATTATATTTTTTAGATAACACATTTAGGTTCTCTTGATGAGAGGAATGGAAAAATCCTCACTCAAGCATTTTTGAATCTCATCAGGATAGGTGAGATGGGAGGTATTATAACCCTGGGCTTATATCCTACCAAAAATCTCAATCAAACCTCAAGAAATAGATTCTTGGATCTGATGCTATTTTAAAAGTATTTAAATTTTGTGTCTTTTATGCATAATAAATTAAAAAATAGAAAATGTACTTGCAAAGTGTATTTATAAACATTTGAATAATAAAATGCAATATAGCATAAATATGAAAGTTTGAATACAACAAGTCTCATAAATGAGAATAAATTAGCAAATAGATTTATTAATATCAATTTGAGTTTACAACTGAGTTTTTATTTTCAAACCCCTACAAGGGTTTGGATAACAATTACACTTAGAAGTCTAAGATGTTATTTGACTCATACATAGACAGATGGTGTCCAAAAAGAAGAAGAATGGAGCTGAAAACTGAACTAGATCAATCCAAGCTACAAGTGCATCATTGTCTTAATTCTACAAAACTAGCATTAATCAACACTTAAATAAATTCAGAACTTCCAATTAAGACTAAATAGTCTTTCAAGAAGAATGAATGGCCTTTGGAGTACGTCAATAATCAATGCTTCCTAGTCCTTTCTTCGCCATCTTTAGAATGAACCTGCTATCAACAAGATAACTTATCTCTAAGGAAATTCAGAATGGAATGAATGAACAAATATTTTCACTTGAGGCAAGAGAAAAACTTATCAGAAGTATCTCTCTCTATTTTATCCTATCCATTTGTCTTGCTCTCCTCCTTTTATGTGTTCAAAAAGTAGTTTGAGTAGTTCAACTACTTCTTTTTTGTTTTAAAGTTAAATAAATTTAGTTAGGAGATGACAACTTTTATTTATAATAAGGATAAATAAATAATAAATAATAGGTGGGGTCCCTCTAAGTCTTTGTTCCTTTATTTCCAACATCTCCCTTGTAACTCAAAAACATATGCATATATCAACATCATAAAATATACCAAAAGGTAACTGGTATAAACATGCCACACCAACAAACACTTGTACCTACCAAAAATATCAAAATGGCATGATATTAAAGCTAAATTTCAAAATAACAACATGCGTTTTCTATCCAAAATATGCATCAAATTTCAAAGTGAAAATGTCATCATAAAAACTTAAATAAATCATAAATAATACGTTTTGCTTGATGGTGCTTCTCTTTGCTTGCTTCCCTCTAAGAGAGCATCCATGTGCTTAAGTATTTATCAATAGACTTGTTTTCTTCAAACTTCTCAATATCAAGGTGCATATCATTGAAAGTAATTTTTCTCTCATTACTTTCTTCTTGTGTTGAGAATTGTTTTGACTTTATGGATGAGGATTTAGATGAATCAGAGCTTGGTGAATTAGCAGGTTGTTTTCCTTTGTCTAGTTGGGGTTCAATGGGAAGTACTTTATAGTTTATGTGGACTTGAACTAAATGGTCCATAGAAGCAGCAGATGCAGCATGAGGAATCGAATGAAAAGGAGGGGGTGGTGGCAATGGGTTATTAGGCCAACAACCTATGTCAGAAGGAGGATTTGCAAGAAAATTTTCCAAACCATAAATTGTTAGATGCACAGGAGGTTCAAGGAAGTCAACAATACTAGGATGTGGTTGTAAGGGAGGATTAGGAGGAAATTGAGGTGGTGGAAATGCAGGATGTCGAGCAAGATTTAGGTAGTCGGTTTGCACTCGTTGATTGAACTCTTCAGAGTCAGCATCAAAATGTATTGAAAATGTCATCTTCTTATTTCTTCTATGTTTCCCAAACACATTGTACACTCTTGCTCTTCTACCCATGTTACCTATGTTCCCATTGTGGTTACTTCCCTGACTGAAAAAGCTCATTTGTATGTATCATCATTCCAATTAATAAGAATATAAGACACGACATATAGAACATCCAATATATTTTTTCTTGAAATGACTTAGATATGGCTCTAAAAAAGACAAAGTAATTCAAGAATGCAAGGGAACAATGAGTGGGAATGAAGGAAAATAGGGAAACAAAAACCATATTCTAACAGGAAGCCTTCTCAATATTTTTTGTACAAAAATCTAATCTATACACTACTTTGCAAAATTTATTCATATGAATAGTCAATTATTTCTTTGAACAAGGGAAATGAATGTAAAATGAATTAATAAATGACAAGAGAGTTGTAATTAATGAAAAATGATATGAAATAACAGGAATGCATGAAGAATTCGTGTTCATCATATATAAATAGTCAATTGTATCATTCTCTATTGCAAATCTAATAATTTGTGTAAAGTTTTTTTCAAAACATTCATAAACCATTTCTCAAAACATTCATGTATGCCCAAATTATTTCTTTTGTCAAAACTGCCTTTTCAAATTGCATAATGATATAAATTTTACTACACCCAAGTCAAAATGATAAGCTTCCCATGTATCATAATTTGACCAAAAGAATAAAGTCAATTCCATATAAGTTTCTTCCATCATAAACTAATATTTAGTATTCCCTCTTAAAAGGATTCCCTTAATCCATCATTAAAATTACATAAACATGGGGGAAACATATGAAATCAAAATGAAGTCTGATTTGGGAAATATGGGAATAATGCCTGGAAAGTGATAAATAATGTGGGGGTAGTGCCTAGTTTATGTAAAAATAAAATTTCCATCTATATATTAAACCTTTAATATTTTTCCAAGTGCATTTTCCCTTTTTACTTTGACAACTCAAACCTTGCATCAAACTTTATCATTAATAAAGAAATATTTGATTGGCCAGTTGGTAATGACTTTAGCAAACATTTACTCTTTTTTTATAGTCAAACCAAGTTTTCAATATCATGTATATTCAAGATTGTGGTTAACAAAATAATTCAAAGGTTGGCATGCAAATGAAATTTAGAACAACAGACTTAGCATATATGCCATAAGGACAAAGAATGGGCACATGCTCAATATTTGAATAACGAATAGAGCAAGTGCTAAACCATAACTCTTTATTTTCAAAAGACTACTACTATGTCAAGTTACTCAAGCAATTAAGCAACACAGAGCTATGAGTTAAATGAGAAAAATGAGCTCTAAAATCAAAGGCACTTAAACCATCTCATCAATACCAGCAAGAGTATGAACCTTAAGGGACATAGAGGATTTGAGTAATAAAAAGAAATAATGGGTTTAGTGTTATAGCCATCATGAAAATCAAATGGTACATAGCTTCGACAAAGAATATGGGTAAGACCGAGCACAGTATGTGCATGACTCCAAAATGAAACACAGACTATAACTCTTGCCATAGACTATGAGCTCAAACTGAAGCTTGAGGTTTAAAATGAGCATGTTGTAGTTGTAGAGAGCATCACTTCCATCATAACCACATGCCACTTAACCATTTAACACATATGACCAACGTTCAAACCCCCATCAAAAAAGCAGGCTACCAATGCGAAATTCTTATTCTTCTTTGAAATAAACACTTAGAAGTCCATGTTCAAATTTATGTAACATACTCATAAAATATGAAAACGGATTCAAGTAATATCATTGTTGGTTATATAAAAATTGCAACAATAAATAGATTCAAACTCAAACCCAAGCCAAGACTCGACATATATTCATTATAAAAAGCATGGGTTCAACCCATAATCAATTTTTTCACAACCGAAACTTAGCAAGATAAATAAACAAAGTTTTTTGAAGGTTGGTTGCATCAACCGTGAATATAATGTATTCAATTTCGAACCCAGGTCATAACTCATGAAATATTTACCATGAGAAAATGGGTTCAACTCTTTTCATTTTCAAAACTATTATTCAAACAAATATTTAGGAGAATGGAAAGTAGTAATATGAATTGAGAGAACAATGCATACAACAAAGGGAAAAAAAAAAAAAACCATTTTCTTTTATTTTGCAAATAAAACCCTCGAAGAACATTCAAAATAACATTTTCATGAACGACAACAGGGAAAAGAAGCATACACACTCATTACTAGTCAAATTCATAGCCATTTCTACCTCGTTAGCAAACAAAAACTTTTCAAAAGATGTTTCATAAACTGGCAAGTACATACAACGTCCAAAATAACTTATATACTAGTAATGGAGGCCAAAAAAGTTGCAACAATGACCAAGAGAAGGGTTTCCCAAATTCGAGATGAAATTATTTCTCCACAGACCAAAACGAGAAAATGAAATGACAAAACCCCAAGTAGAAAGAGATGGTAAAGCATGAGCCTATGGGAGTTAATTCCCACGTCTTTTCCATTCAATGCATTGTCAACCCATCACTTCGATATTCCAAATGCGTACCATATGCATATGCCAAACTCAATGCATTTGCCCCCTATATTAGTTGCATATTAAACAAAATCATATAAACCTTGATACTTATGCCATGTGCTATGTCAACCCCGAAACTCATACCATTTTCAATTAAATGCTACCTCCAACATATCATTTCAATGTTGTACCTTATGAAAACCATATCATCATGTATATAAATATGAATAGGCCATAGATTATACCTTTATGTATAGTATAACCATATGTATAAAAATTATATTCCTTTTACAACCAAATGTATTGAATGACCATTTTTCATATATGCTATATCACAGAGTTCATCAAAACCAAAACTTCACCTTGACATGTTTTGAATATGTGTTGATTGTATTGTTCCTTGCCACATGGAAAATGACATATCCATATATACATCTAAAATTTATACATCTAAAATCTATAAACTTAATATGCTTTGAATGTCATAGTATAGGAGATAACTTTGATTTTAATCACGTATATAATCATAGGAATAGAACAAACCCTTTGTAAATTAATTCATGGGCTTAGTTTTTTAACTCAACATAGTTTGATATTAGACCACCCAACTAGGTGAGCAAATGGGTGGTCGAGTCGAACTGGCCTTCAACTCAACTCGGTGACCAGTTTGGTATCAAACCGACCAATTCGAAGCCGATTCAATACCAAACCAGTATAACTGGGCAAGTCTGTGCCCGCTTGACTGGTTGGATATTGAACCCACATGCACACTAAAAAATATGAAAAATAAAAATTAAAAAAAATAAAAATAAATAATAACCTAATCTAACCCTACACACTAACTATAAATACACCCCCACCCCCTACTTTCCTTACGTCTCACATATCAATCGTTGATCAACTCGTGGGAAATTGTTTGTGTGTTTGGAGTTTTGGGTAGGCCTATGTCACCAGTTTTGGACTTTGGACTTTGGAGAGTAGTTCCCTAGTCCCTATAGACTAGTGAGCCACCTACACTCAGCAGCAGCCATTTTCATTTGGAGTTTTGGGAAGCCTCATGTAATAGTTTACAGACTACAGTATTCACTCAGCAACAAGTATTTTCCTTTGGCACCAAGAGTTTATCATGTCTTAAATTTTAAAGAGCTATAATTTGTTCTTCCTGTTGCTTTTCATAGTTTTCTTTGGTTAGATTTTCATTTCAAACTAGGTTCTGAGACCTTTATGATGAAGATCTTGGCACTCTGCTTGACTCTTTGAAGTTTGACTATTATAAATTATAACTCAACCTATTAATTTTATGCACTGCTCCTTCTATTAGTCTTTTTTTTTCTTAGCCTTCCTACAATTGGCTCAACTTTGCCTTCATTGCATTCATTCTCGAGTTCCAACTTTAAAGTTTATTTTTCTTTATTTTATATTGGTAATCACCATTCTTCTAATAATTATAATGTTGTTTGTTTGAATTTGAAATTTTGTAGTTTTTTTTTAATCCATAATCCATAATCCATGGCCCCAGGAGTCAAAGACCCTGCATGGAAACATGTTGACATTATTGAAGAAGCTCATCAAAGGGGGGGTATTCATAGGATGAAAGAATACTTGGATGGTGTAAGAGGGCAATTTGTCCCATGTGAATCACTAGATGAAGAGATTGGATATATTAGAATGGAAATGCTCAATCGGTTTGAGAAATTTGAAGAAGAGAAGGCTAGGAAAAAGGAAATAAATGTTGAAATTGGGAGGAAGAAACAACTCCCTACTACAATGAGAGTAAGCAGTAGTGTTGAATTTGAAGGCTCTTCCTCTATCCCTTCTACCAATTTTATGGACCCCTTCCATTATGTTCCTACCCCTCCTGATCTTGAAAGGAAACCTAAAAATAACAAGAACATCAAAAGCTATTTTCCACCTTCCCCCATCTCTATTAATGGCTCTCAACCAACTCAAATTCAACCCACCTTAGATAGCCATTGGAAGAAGCAATAGAAAGAGTCTTCTTTTGAATACATTGCTAGATGGTGGTATGATACAAATATTCCATTCAATGTTATCTTCTAACCTTTTTACCAACCTATGTGGGATTTTGTTATTACTGCAGGAAAGGGATTCAAAGGCCCTAGTATGTATGACTTAAGGGGTTCTCTTCTACAAAAAGAGGTTGTGTCCATAGATGAATATTTGAAGGATTTTAAATATTCATGGGCTAGAACAGGTTGTAGCATCATGTCAAATGGGTGGAATGATGGAAAGAACCATACAATCATAAACTTCCTTGTCTCAATCCCTCAAGGAACTATGTTTTTAAATCGGTTGATACATCTGATAAGGTGAAATATGCAAACTTGTTATTTCATATTTTGGATGAGATTGTTGTGATAGCGGGGGAGGAAAATGTTTTTCAAGTCATTACAGATAATTCATCTAAAAAAATTCCTGTTGGTAAGATGTTAGAGTCCAAATATAGGACCATATTTTGGACCCCACATGCTACACATTGCATAGACCTCATACTTGAGGACATAGGAAAACAGGATTGGATAAAAAATATTGTAGAGCATTCCAAGTGTATCACAAAATACATCTACAACCACTCATGTGTATTGAACCTAATGAGGAAAAACATCAGGGGCAAGGAGTGTCTTAGGCCTGCCATCATGAGATTTACAACTCACTTCCTCACGTAGCAATCTCTCATTTCTCAGACATGGAATTAAAAAAAAAACATTTAACAATGATGAATGGAATGGATGTTAATGGGCTCACAAACAAGATGGAAAATGAATAAAAAAGAGAGTTTTTTAAAACAATTTTTGGAAAAAAACATCAGAGGTTGTGAAAATTGTCGAGTTGCTTGTTAAGGTGGTGTGGTTGGTGGATGGGGAAACATTGGCCATGGGTTACATTTATGAGGCTATGGATCAGGAAAAGGAGAAGATAAGGACATGTTACAAGGATAGAGTAGCTAAGTATGGGCCTATTTAGGAGATCAATGATAACATATGGAACAATCAACTCCATTGCCCCATACATGGACCTGGGTATTTCCTGAACCCAAGGTATCATTACAAAGTTCAGTTAAGATATGATCATGTTGGGAAGGTCAAATATGGATTGCACGAGCATAATCTAATTCATCAACTAATTCATTTTCTATCCAAATTCATAATCTAATTCATCAACTAACTTTGTATTTGCAACACATTGGTAGGATTCATTTGGTATCCAATGTCCTCAATTGAAAAAGTTTGTAGTTCGAGTCCTAAGACAAACTTGTAGTGCTTATGGATGTGAGCGTAATTAGTATATCTTTGAGTGAATTCACATGAAGAAGAGAAATCGTTGGAACAAAAATGGTTAAATGATCTCATCTTCATGTAGTATAACCTCCGGTTAAGATGCAACCAATTTCTAAACAAAAGACATGATACAGATCCCATTTTGTTGGATGATATTGATCCAACTTCATAATGGGTAGAGGAGTCTCACCCAAAAGAGCTTGTTCCTGATAGAGATATGGATGACTTGGGTTTGGGTTTGGATTCATTTCCACTAGGAGAAGTCGGAGAAAGCAAAGCACCAAGCATGGCACATGCAAGCACTAGTTGTGGAGCTCGTCCAACTCGTGTAGCTTAGATAACATGTGTTTTTTCTAGCGCTACTACATAAGCTAATATAGTGTAAGATGCCCCTAAGGAGTTCAAGGATCCTGAATACTTTGAGTCGGAGGATGATTTTGTAGCTGGCATAGCTGTTGATGATGATTCCATTCCTAGCATTGGTGATGAGTTTGATGATTGATCATGTTGGTCAATGATATGTAGTATATTAGTAGAATGTAGTTGTTGTAGGTTTTATGGACTGTAGAATCCATTTATAGCATCACTAATTATGTATTTTTTTATTGATATGTATTGCACTCGATTCCATTTTGATATATACACCCTTACATGTTATATAGATGAGAAAACTTTACATATTTTGTCTCCAATGGTTTGGAATCATGATTTGAAAGATTTAAAATAATTCTTTTCATTAAAATTCAATTATTCAATGTATTTTTTATTGAACCAAGTCGTTGAAATCAAACCAGTCTGAGTCGATCCAAGTCCAAGTCGATGTCCAAGTTGATAGGTGACCATGTCGATGTCTAGTTCCTAGTTTAAAAACTATGTTCATGAGTGCCATATTAATGTTTCCATGATGATGACAAGTAAACAGAGTTACTATAACTTGATGTTTCCACAAACTACCATATATCATACTTGAATGCAAACAAACACTTTGCATCATCTAAACATGTGTATTGATAGATGTCATAAGAACTCTAAATCAATATACCATTACTTTGAAGCATCACAACTGAAATGATATCTCAACTAAAAAGATGATATGCCAACATGTTGAGAGAAATATTATGTCCGAAAATAGTCACTTTAGTATGTTTTCTCCTAGGGGACCCCACCTATTATTTATTATTTCATAATAAATAAATATATATATATATATGCTTTGAAATACTTTGCAAGATTTTATAGTAGGTGACGAATTATGAGTCAACAGGTTCCTAAAGTCAACACAAAGTATAATCTAACTTGTTTTCCTTCTCATTACTACAAGGTTATATACCCAAGTTGAATGCTTTGTAGGTGCAATGATCTTAGCTTCAAGCAACTTTTGAAACTCTTTTTTAATTAGGGGAGCCAACTTTGGATTTATCTATCTCAACTTTTTCCTAAAAGGTTTGGTATCCTCCTTCAAGGGTGTAGTGTGATATATTATGTCACCCTTGTAAGATTTTAAATCATTGTATGACCAAGTTGAGACATCTCTTTACTCCCTTATTAAATTCAAAATTTATTTTCTTTCTCTTGAAGTCCCTTTACCAATTTTCACAATCTTAGGAACATCAAGGGGTCCAATGTTGATTTCTATATAATCATTAATCTTGATCACTTAATTATTTTCCATACACATTCCATGCCTATCAAAAATATTCTCTTAAGGATTAAAGAAAACAAGAATCTTATTATCTCTCAACTATTATTGACATTATATTCATTCCTCTCTCCAATCAATTTCATTTTCAGCAAACTTTTGAATATCGTTCATGAATCTTATGATTCGAGCATCATTATCAAAAATCTACCAATACTCAACTTAGTCAGGAATGGATGGTCTAAAGATAATATCTAACTTTCCTCCTTCCAACAAATCTTGGCAAGGTCGGAGAAACATCCAAAGCATCAACTTTTCATTAAAAAATTTAGGCCCTGGTTTGAAGGATAATGCATCAAACAACTCCATGGTATCCCACACAACATTCCTATATTTTTTAATCTTTCATTTTTTCATGCAAACTAATTCTTGTAATATTACCAAATCAAAGTCACCTTGGGTTTTCAAAATTTTAATTCTCATATCCTTAGCCATATTTAATCCAAGTAAGAGAGCTTCATATTTTTCCACATTTTTTTCTTCAAATTCTAAATAGAAATCATAACACAAAGTGACACTCTGAGGGGATGTGAAAACAATTCCTGCACTGGCCCATGTTCTAGACTTAGCTCTATCAAAGTTCATCTTCCAAGAAATGTTGACATTTTCTCACGGAGATATTTCATTTATAATATCATGTAAGATCCTAGTTCTTCTTTATAGCAAACCAATTCATTCATAGGATCTTGGGGGTGTTCTACATGATACATCCTCATCTTCTCACAATGCAAAGTCACAAAGGTGTTTTCACAAGTAGTAAAGGTAGCATAAGATAGGTCCATTTGGATACTAACTCCAAGGCTAGTATCCCACTTATGAAATAAAATCATTCCCCATGCATCCAACACATTTATAACAACTACATCCATTAACAACAATATGTTCGAGTAAAGTGACAATCTAATGTGGAGTTCCTTGATTAAAGCACACACTTTTTGAGTAAACTGACAATCAAATGTGGATTTCCTTGATTAAAGCACGCATTTTAACTTCTCTGGAAACCATTGTGCATGTATTCCTGTAAATTCTTGTGTTTTTCAATCCCAATTGATTCATGACCTTCAGTTACATCACATTGGTCGAAGCTCCAGAGTTGAACATACAATTATGCAAGACAAAGCCATTGACTAATAACGATATGCAAGGTTGATGACTTGCATTTATTTTTCATATTTTATTCATGAATGAGAGAAAAATAGGAACATCTTCATTATCATCCACAATTTGAATTGGTTAAGTAATTTCTTCAAGCCCAAGAGCTTCCTTTATCTACCTTTTTACAAAGGGAATATTTTCTAGCTTAGTCAAATTTTTGGGCATCTTAGTACTACTTAACTAGTTGGTTACATCCAATTTAAGTTCAAAAGCGTTACTTATTGAAGGATCTTGTTGAGGGCCATTTACACTTGGTTGCAGAGGTTGATTATCCTTCTTAAGAAATTTCACAGGGCCTTTTTGATCTCCTTAGGGGCGATTTCATTTTCTTCTTTGATAGGTCAAACATGTATACCTATTAGACCACATATTTTGGATTTCTTCTTGGGATGGACTTTCACCAAATATTCTAGTTTCTGTCTTTGCATATATGAAATTTCCTTAACTTATTGCATATTTTCTTGGGATAAGGGGTATGCCTTCTTTCCTTCAAAAAAATTGTTGCAAGAATACAAATAATTTCCATCATCTCGAGCACTTGGTTTGACAATCTATAAATATATTTTGCAAGTCTTTTCCTCATGGAAACCATTGCAAGATTAGGAATAAGGAGGGGACTCATGGTCAATCATGTTGGTCGGTTCCAAAATTGTGGAAGGTCTTTATTTCAGAGGACCCCAATGCGCATTCCTAGGGGAAACCTATTTTGTTGTTGATTTCTTTCCATTTCCACAACCTTATTATGCATTGCATTATTTGTTTGCATGAAATCCATATTAATCTCTTCATTGCTTCCATGATAGTGACTAAATTATTGGAGATGACTTAGCAGTATGGACGGTCCTTGGCTTAGGATCGATTCTAGCTCTAGGAGGGGTTAGGATATCTGTTTTCTCTACTAAAAACCAATTATCATATATTCTCTTAGATTCCCTTTTAGCCTCCATTAAATTAGTTGGTTTAGCTTCATTTTAGAAAAAAAACTAAATTGGCCTTGGAAAGAATTCAAATGGTATAATAGAATAGTGGTTGGGGTAGGTTGATGGCTTTGAGGGATATCTTGGATTATTTGATCAAAACCAGAATTAAATTCATCCATAGTTTCATTTTCATTTATCCTCATGTTATTTAAAGAATTTAAAAGAAACCTACTATCTCTTTTATCCAACCATCTACCAAAGAAAACATCTCTACAAGCATCAAAAGACTTAATACTACTATCAAGTAATCCAGTAAACCACTTCTAGCATATTTATTTAATGATAAATACAATCATTTGTAAAACACATCAAGAACTTCAACTTCAGTAGTTCTAGCAAAATCCATGAAAACACCCCAATGATCATTAGTGCTATTATAGCATTATCACAATGAAATAAATGCATTTTTTCCAATGATATAGGCAAGTCAAATGGTTTGTAACAATTAGTCAACCAAGGAGAAGCCATTTGATTTTTATTAAGAACAATTTAATTATGAACAAATAATCTTCTTATATCTTGCACAAATTCAATTCCTAATTGATTATTCGGTTCTCTTGTTTTAAGCTTATATTGTCTTCATCTATAGGCAATTTTAGGTTCAATCACAAGACAAATTAGATCTTCAACATTTATTATTGTAATGTATCTCTTTGTTATATTTTATTTATGTGTAATCTCTAAATGAGATAAATAAATTAAAAGTATTAACATTCTCACCAAAAATTCACATGAAAGATGAATCCTAACAAAAACTGGGGGATGAACTTTATCCCCAATAATGGTGCAAAAAATGTTACCGCCTAAACTAGGACCCTAGTGGAAAGTCCAACAATGGGTGCTACCTTGGGGCAACAAGATGGAAATTTCACAACTATCACTTTAGTACAATATCCCCTTCACTTTAGGGAAACTCCAAATGCCAAGGGGGGTATCCCTATCTACCAACAATAGATCATTAAGTAAATCTCTTTAGTGATTAATCTCATGCAAGCTTATTATTTACTTCAATGAATCCACAATATGTATGACAATATAAAGTACAAGGATTCTAACAAGTGATTAAATGTCTTTAGATAACAATTCAAGATCAATAGCATAAACCACAATTATCCACTTAAGAGAGATGAGTTAGGTGTTAGTGGAAGTGTGTGTCAAATCTGATTTTATTGTGTACAAAAAGGACAACTTTAGAATTTCATTTAGATGATTATCATTCCAATAAATGAAACTTAGAAGAAGCTACTTGAATGAAACCACTTTAAGCTACTTTAAGGAACTATGGATGAAATCGACTAGGATAAGTTGACGGTGTGTTGTGTTCTTTGAGTTCCAATCAATTATATGTTGAAATAGGGACTAGCTTAAGGATTGTCCACACTTATAAATCTGTTTAAATGGTATATAAACACATAATACCTAATTTAATCTGAAGAAATGAACCATCTAAGAGAGATATTTTCACTTATATCCAAAACATCTTGGACAATTTAGCTAGGGCTTGAGATATTGAAAAAATAAATAGCTTAAGTATGTTAGAATCAATCTCGCAATAGTTAAATCAATGCAACAAAATGAGAATTTGAAATAAAATGGTGACTTACCCCTAGGGTTATCCAACATTAGCACTAGAATTCACCAAAACAATCTCCAAATGAATGATATGCATTTAGAAACAATTTAGAGATTAAATTCAACACTAGAAATGTATGATTAACTTGTAGTAATACTCTAGTTAAGGAAATAAAATCTAAGTCTAAATGTATATGAACTTTTAAGCACAAAACCTAGCTCTATGGTTTCCTCAAATCTGATTTTTATATTATGTAATTTTCATATTTGAGAGAACCTTGAAATCAACCCAAAACAAGATATTCTAAGCTTCAAAACACCAAAGTATTCGGCCAATTTGTCCATTTAGGGTTTAGAGATAAGAAATGAATCACAAACCCTTAACAATATAGTCTAGAAAATTAAATAAACAATGAACTTTGCACTAGACTAGAAAATAAATATAGATGATGATTTTTCTTCAATTTTCCATTAGATTTATTTCTAAACAAATAAAATAAAAGGTTTTGGATTTTAGGGTTTTGGTTGGTTGTTGGGAGAAGACAAGTGCCTTATTCCAACTAATGCTTATGGGGTCAATAAGTATGACCCTCTTCAAATTTGGTCTATTTTATCTTAATGGATTAGGACCAAGAGACTAGAACCCTAGGGTAAATTAGTCTCCTATATAATCAAGATAGAGTATGTAGACCAAGGTGTTGATGTTTCTGGTAGTTGTGGGAGGTATTCACCTCTGGGATAACCTTTCTTATATATGAAGTTGCCAAGACATTAAAGGAAAACCATTGGAAGTCAAAGAAGATCCCAGAAGAGAAGTCGGCCTTACAAAAAATAATAAAGAAGAATTATAATGCTCCATAAGTAAAGTCAGCTCCAGAAGAAAAAAGATAAACAAAAACTATATTTTCCAGAAAGTCAAGTCGCCCCTGCCAGAAAAGTCACTAGACAAATTAGTATAAATAAGAGTGACGCCTTCCTTATTTGGCACTCTCTCTCACAGATCATAGCGCAAGTTCGGTGGAGAGAGTTGCAACTGTAGAAGAAAGAAGGGAACATATGGAAGGTCTAACTCTTTTGGTCTTGGTGATGTGTTGGTGGAGGGCAGCCACTCTAGCGCTCTGGCTAGAGTGAGTTGCAGTTGCATTATTGGTTTGTCTTGGTGATATATGTTAATGTTTATGCCATTATTATAGTTCTTTGCATTTCATTAGATAAGAGCATAATAAGAACAAGATCACTGAGAAATACACATTCACAAGAGACACAACATTTATCCTGGGAAACCCTCTAGGGGAAGAAAACCCA
>ML803795.1:253043-266290 GCA_009831015.1 Picea engelmannii | reverse complement strand
TTTCCCCCATGTTTATGTAATTTTAATGATGGATTAAGGGAATCCTTTTAAGAGGGAATACTAAATATTAGTTTATGATGGAAGAAACTTATATGGAATTGACTTTATTCTTTTGGTCAAATTATGATACATGGGAAGCTTATCATTTTGACTTGGGTGTAGTAAAATTTATATCATTATGCAATTTGAAAAGGCAGTTTTGACAAAAGAAATAATTTGGGCATACATGAATGTTTTGAGAAATGGTTTATGAATGTTTTGAAAAAAACTTTACACAAATTATTAGATTTGCAATAGAGAATGATACAATTGACTATTTATATATGATGAACACGAATTCTTCATGCATTCCTGTTATTTCATATCATTTTTCATTAATTACAACTCTCTTGTCATTTATTAATTCATTTTACATTCATTTCCCTTGTTCAAAGAAATAATTGACTATTCATATGAATAAATTTTGCAAAGTAGTGTATAGATTAGATTTTTGTACAAAAAATATTGAGAAGGCTTCCTGTTAGAATATGGTTTTTGTTTCCCTATTTTCCTTCATTCCCACTCATTGTTCCCTTGCATTCTTGAATTACTTTGTCTTTTTTAGAGCCATATCTAAGTCATTTCAAGAAAAAATATATTGGATGTTCTATATGTCGTGTCTTATATTCTTATTAATTGGAATGATGATACATACAAATGAGCTTTTTCAGTCAGGGAAGTAACCACAATGGGAACATAGGTAACATGGGTAGAAGAGCAAGAGTGTACAATGTGTTTGGGAAACATAGAAGAAATAAGAAGATGACATTTTCAATACATTTTGATGCTGACTCTGAAGAGTTCAATCAACGAGTGCAAACCGACTACCTAAATCTTGCTCGACATCCTGCATTTCCACCACCTCAATTTCCTCCTAATCCTCCCTTACAACCACATCCTAGTATTGTTGACTTCCTTGAACCTCCTGTGCATCTAACAATTTATGGTTTGGAAAATTTTCTTGCAAATCCTCCTTCTGACATAGGTTGTTGGCCTAATAACCCATTGCCACCACCCCCTCCTTTTCATTCGATTCCTCATGCTGCATCTGCTGCTTCTATGGACCATTTAGTTCAAGTCCACATAAACTATAAAGTACTTCCCATTGAACCCCAACTAGACAAAGGAAAACAACCTGCTAATTCACCAAGCTCTGATTCATCTAAATCCTCATCCATAAAGTCAAAACAATTCTCAACACAAGAAGAAAGTAATGAGAGAAAAATTACTTTCAATGATATGCACCTTGATATTGAGAAGTTTGAAGAAAACAAGTCTATTGATAAATACTTAAGCACATGGATGCTCTCTTAGAGGGAAGCAAGCAAAGAGAAGCACCATCAAGCAAAACGTATTATTTATGATTTATTTAAGTTTTTATGATGACATTTTCACTTTGAAATTTGATGCATATTTTGGATAGAAAACGCATGTTGTTATTTTGAAATTTAGCTTTAATATCATGCCATTTTGATATTTTTGGTAGGTACAAGTGTTTGTTGGTGTGGCATGTTTATACCAGTTACCTTTTGGTATATTTTATGATGTTGATATATGCATATGTTTTTGAGTTACAAGGGAGATGTTGGAAATAAAGGAACAAAGACTTAGAGGGACCCCACCTATTATTTATTATTTATTTATCCTTATTATAAATAAAAGTTGTCATCTCCTAACTAAATTTATTTAACTTTAAAACAAAAAAGAAGTAGTTGAACTACTCAAACTACTTTTTGAACACATAAAAGGAGGAGAGCAAGACAAATGGATAGGATAAAATAGAGAGAGATACTTCTGATAAGTTTTTCTCTTGCCTCAAGTGAAAATATTTGTTCATTCATTCCATTCTGAATTTCCTTAGAGATAAGTTATCTTGTTGATAGCAGGTTCATTCTAAAGATGGCGAAGAAAGGACTAGGAAGCATTGATTATTGACGTACTCCAAAGGCCATTCATTCTTCTTGAAAGACTATTTAGTCTTAATTGGAAGTTCTGAATTTATTTAAGTGTTGATTAATGCTAGTTTTGTAGAATTAAGACAATGATGCACTTGTAGCTTGGATTGATCTAGTTCAGTTTTCAGCTCCATTCTTCTTCTTTTTGGACACCATCTGTCTATGTATGAGTCAAATAACATCTTAGACTTCTAAGTGTAATTGTTATCCAAACCCTTGTAGGGGTTTGAAAATAAAAACTCAGTTGTAAACTCAAATTGATATTAATAAATCTATTTGCTAATTTATTCTCATTTATGAGACTTGTTGTATTCAAACTTTCATATTTATGCTATATTGCATTTTATTATTCAAATGTTTATAAATACACTTTGCAAGTACATTTTCTATTTTTTAATTTATTATGCATAAAAGACACAAAATTTAAATACTTTTAAAATAGCATCAGATCCAAGAATCTATTTCTTGAGGTTTGATTGAGATTTTTGGTAGGATATAAGCCCAGGGTTATAATACCTCCCATCTCACCTATCCTGATGAGATTCAAAAATGCTTGAGTGAGGATTTTTCCATTCCTCTCATCAAGAGAACCTAAATGTGTTATCTAAAAAATATAATTATCCATTTCCAAACATGGAGCATTTGTTACAAATAATTACAATGCCAACAATGACGTCTATGTTGGATGGCTTTTATAGTTACAATCAAGTGTGGGTAAACAAAGATGATCGACACAAGACTAGATTTACCACACATTTGAATATTTAAGAATGCCTTTTGTCTTACTCAATGCAATTGTCTCCTTTCAAAGAGACATGTATTATGCATTTAGATATCTTATGGGAAAAATAATCAAGATATGTCAAGATGATCCTACCATGCTTTCTAAGGAGAAAACATCTCATGTAGGACATCTTCGATAAGTATTTGACAAAATTTGCATGTATGGAATATAGTTGAACCCAAATAAAACCATATTTGGGGTACTTGAAGGAATCGTCTTGGACATGTAGTTTCAAAGGATGGGGTAAAGGTTGACCCAGAAAGGATTGAAGGTATTAAAACAATCCCTTTAACCCAAAACAAAAAAGTGATTTAATCATTTTTTAGAAAAATCAACTTTATATAAATATTTATCCCTAACTTTGCTAAAATAACCAAACCTATATCCAAGTTACTTATGAAATATGTGGATTTCAAACAAGATGAATAAGTAAAGTTAAATTTTGAAGCCATCAAAGGAGCCTTTGTGAAATCCACATGGTAGTAAGTTTAGATTATTCAAAAGTTGTATCTTCTCCTTCACTTTCGAGGACACCATTGTAGGTGTTTTTCTTCAAAAAAATGACTAAGTGAAGAGAAATCCATAGCTTTCATGAGTAATACTCTTAGAGAATCCAATCTAAAGTATGCCATTATGGAAAAGCAAGATTATGTGCTAGTTAAATTTTTGAATCATTTAAGGATATATGTTGGATATTCCAAGGTAGTTTCCTATGTCCCTCACTCAATGGAAAAATATATATTGGCTCAGAAATATTTCTTAGGAGTTAGAGGAAAAAGGGTGGCTAATATTCAATAATATGATTCAAAAATTAAGCCTACCAAGTTAATAAAATTGCCAAGGGTTAGTTCAGATGATGGTTGAATGAAATGTGAATGAAAGAAGAATATTTCCCTATGATATCCATGGTGATATAATAATTGAAGAAACATGATTGGTATGATAATACTATTTATTACGTTAAGGACATTACAAGTCTGGAACACCTAGTAGGTCATAAAAGGAGAGGGCTAAGATTAAAGGCCCATAAATTTTGTTGCATCAATCAAGGCATAGGATGGAGAAATATTGAGGGATTAATCCATAGATGTGTATATCACAAATAATATACGAAGTTAATGGATGGATTTCATAAGGGGTTATGTGGTGGACATCATGCAACAAGAACCACTACCCACAAGATCTTAAGAGGTAATTACTATTGGAAAAATATATTTTCATATGTCCACAAGTTTGTAAGATTGTGCAACCTTGTCAACTCTTCATAAGGAAACATAAGTTGGTATCCCTACCTTTTCAACCCGTCATAGTATAAATTTCGTTCCAAAAATGGGGCCTTGAATTCATAGGACAATTCAAAGATAATTCCAACAATGGTCATAAGTACAATATTTTTTACAATAATAATTGGTTGCAGGGAATTTACCATGGCTAGGGGTGGAAAATAAGGGCATTGTGCCCTAAACAAATCTTCTTAGGTTCAATGTCCAAAAATAAGAACTTGAACTACCACATAGATCTCGTCTAAGGAATCTTCTCATGATCAAGCTTCATGAAGTATCCTTTGAACAACCACACAAGAAATTTGTATGAGATATTTGACCTCTGTGGGGGATCTTTAGTGTAATTAATATATTTTTCACAATAATATTAGTTCTTCATGCATGTACCATGGCTAGGGGAGGAAAAAAAGGATATTAGGCACAAAACAAAGAATCTCATAATCAACAACCATGAATTAGGCCTCAAACAACCACACGGATCCTTTCCCATGGATCTTCAGTCTCTAGCTGGGATATGAGAACCATTAGAAGTTTTTTCACACCATGCATGGGAGTTGGGGATTTTACCATGGCTCGAGGAGGAAAACTAGGGACTTTGGCTCTAAAAAAGATTTTTCATGCTCATTGGCTATGAAAAAGGCCTTTGACTGGGAATATGGACACCATTAGTAATTTTGTAGAATACAAATGAATCTTAGGGCTTCTACCATGGATAGGGAGGGAAACAAAGGCCTTAGTATTTAAACAAATATTATTAGGATATTTTTCCATGAACAAGGCCTCAAACCACCATAAATATCTTGTCTAAAGTATCTCTAGCCTCTAGGTGGGATATGTGTTCTATTTGAAGGTTTTGTACACCATAGTTGGGTCTTGGAGCCTTTAAATTGGACCTCAACACCATTGGGAGGTTTTGAGTGCCATGTATAGTACTCAAGGCATTGACCATGGTCAAAGAATGAACATAAGTTACTTATTCCCTATTTGAATCTTCTCAAGATCAAGTATCAACAAGTAGTCAACTACCTTAGACCTTTATATGGGATATTTAGCCTCTGATTGAGAATATGAGCACTGTTACTGCTCAAACTCTCTCATCGAGGGAAAATTCCTAACTCCAATAGTAAATCCTAGAGGAAACTCTTGGGAAAACCACCCAATGTCACCTCAGTGGCTTGCTCCACTATTTAGACTACGGGATGTATCCCAGTCAAGGAGGGAGTCCCTTAAGGTTAAGCTAATTTGAATTTTTGATTCATCAAAGGGAGTTCCAAGAATTGGATTAAATAAGGCCTTGGCAAGTTAACATTATCCACTCTCAAAGTAAAGGGGAAAACTTTAGATGTATGTGGAAAGAACGTCAAATTACCAATTATTAACAATCTTAAAATGTGTTTAACTTACACAAAAAAATGCTTATTCAAAGTGATTCTTGGAAAACAAAAATGAGTCTTGTTAAATAAACCATGCACAAGATATAACATAAGTTTTAGATTGCACCTTGAAAAACATTAAGCCAGTGACACATGTATCCAATGCAAAGATTAATCACAAGTTATGTTCACTAGGTGAGAATTATATATCATTCTTCACCATCACCATGAAGCAAAACCCAAGGTACACTCTATTCTACGATAGCTAAAATTTAGCAAGAGTTGCACCATGCTCTAAAGAATTTCACAATCCATTTCACATAGGAAATGTCTTAGTTCAACATCAAAGTAAATCTATCAATGTCTTCAAATGCAAACTCTATAACCACAAACTAGTGATGTAAAAATAGTAAGCAAGCTTTGCAATACCACCACCGGTTTATTATTGTTATAGACCACGTGTGACGCACCAAAATAGTAGAAAGGTTATGTCATTTAATATTCCTCAATCCAATTGTCAACAATGCACACAACAACAAAAAGGTCAACCCACAGGACAACAAAGTTATTTTTCAACCCTGGATGAGATATCTCATTCAACATAGATTTATGAAAGTGTGAAGTTAGCCTTATAAACCAAGACATTCATAAATATATTGCATTGACTTGTGTTAAAAAAAGTGTTTAGATTTCATATGTGTCAAAATGATATAAAGATAATGGTGTATCAAAGCACAATTTAACCCTGCTGCATAATTAACAAACGCTTGTCACAAGCACCATAAAAATTAAATAAGGAGAGGTCCCATATGTATAAGTGCTTAGGTGAATAATAGGAAAGTATTTATGCTATTGGAAATGTATTATTCATCATTAGTAAGCTCATATTGGAGATTATAATTTCAAAACCATGGATGTCAAGCTTCAAAGATGCACGTTAATTCATTTTCTTAATTTTAACATTGATTTGTCTTTGTATAGATTAGGGAGATACCTCAACAGTGGCCTACAATCCATTCCATGTGAAGTAAATAATAGAAAGACCATTTATTTATCATGAATTTACAAACATGATAAACTCAATAAAATTGATTCAAGTGCTTATGTGTATTAGTTACTTAGAGTTAGATCTAGAGATTAATGAAAGGAATAAAAAGATCAATACCCTAGATATTGCCAATATTAAAGATAAATTTTCATATGTGAATTATCATGTGATAGATCCAAGTATTTGTAATATATAGCAATGAAAATAACTTGAGATCTAACAACCTAGATTAATAAATCAAGCAAATAAATCCATAGATTAGAAAAATGAAAAGGAAAGAACGAAAAGGGAAATGATTTTTTTATTTTTTGTTGAAGAGATGGATAGACACTATTCTAAGTGAAGCTTAGGGTTTAAGGATGAGACAATGTTGACAACACCTAGAAGGATTTCCTCTCAAAGTGTTGACAATAGTTAATAGGCTTATTCAAGAGTGGATGGAAGGATCGGTTCTCTAGGAATCATCATTTTCAAGTATTGTTAGGGTGATATTAAAGCTTGGCCAATACAAGAGAGAAGAGCCCTATGGTGTCCTACCTCAATGTAAAGGAAAAAAGGAAATAATGGTCAAAGGGAATAAAGCAAGAAATTTTATACCTTGATTTCCCTTCTAAGTGGAGAAAGGTGCCCTTCTTTGGCCTTGTAGTAGATTTTTCCTACAACAAACCTGAAAAATATTCTATGTAACCCTTGACAATATCCTAGGACAATCACTTAGAAAAATATAGATACACAAGAACTTTCTAGGAAAGTTTTCTTAATAATCTCCAACTCATGAAAATGAGAGAGGTCTCCTCCTTATATAGATAAGGAGCCTCCTCAATATAAGGTGTAATACAATGTGCTAGCTCAAACTATGAGCAAACACCACTAGCCCAAGTCAAAACTGTGAGAAAAATACAATAAGTGGGAACAAACCACCCTCATAATTCTCCAATACATGAGCACCCCCTCAAAAGTGGTCAAAGATGTAACAATAAGTCAAACATGTGGGTAGAGAGGATAGGAACAAGTGCACCCTCCTAAAATATAGCTAATGCCCATCAAATGGGTGAAGAAGTGGTCAACAATGGGCTGAAAGACATAGGGAACTCCTCCAACTAACCCATAGAAGTGAGTAAGGGGTCATCTCAAGGTAACAACCTCTCAAGAAACATGTCATTGTGTCACATGTGTGTGATGTCTAAGATGAGTATCAAATGTAGCATGCCACATGTGGCTCCTCAACTAGGGAACTCGTCAAATAAATAATGTGTTCAATGCCACATCAACCCGTCACCATTGTAACAACTTGTGACCATGTTTAACCACCTCCTAGGAGTCCTCCAATGTCTCAACAAACCTCCCATGTGTGTTCTAGGAGGGAATAATCGACATGCATGTGAATGAAGTTATCCAACTAAGTAAGGAGGGCATATCTAAGTGGTCCATGTGGAAACTGTGATGATGTGGCATCCTTGTCATTTCCATATGCACTATCATGGATCTCAAAGCAGTGACACTTATCCCAATGTCTAAAGATATGTCCAATTATAAGTACATGGATCCCAAGGCAATGTCACAAATCTCGAGGCATGGTACACAAATCCCAATGCAAGGCTCCCACTTGGAGTGGTGGCTCCAACTTCTTTGCAAGCCATTAGGTGATGTACACTTAGTAATTTATCTTGACAAATCTTAACAATAAAGGTTGGTTTTAATATTTTCCTAAGTTTTACCAAAGGGGAACGACATTAACCCTTACACATGTGACAAGTCCTAGGCCAATGAGTATTTCCCAAGTCCCTAGGTAAAATTTAGGTGATGTAATGAATAATTATGGCAAAGGGAAGGGGAAAACTTCATGTGATAACCCTAAAACTCCTTTTGTATGCTACGCAGATCTTGTGATTTTATTCAAATAGATTTTGAGAGATAGGATTTTATACAGGATCCTTTAAGAGGGAACTTTTAGCATTGAGTTACCTTTCCTTGGCACTATTTCTGACTACCCCCTTTTGTCTTTTTATTTATGTGTTCATTTTATTGAACATGTCCCCTTTCATTTAAATATTCATTGACATGCATGAGACTTGGGGAATTGGCCTTATAACGAGGTGAAATTTCTCAAACTTTAATATTTTTTTGGCTTTTGATTTTATTTCTCTTCACCTCTAGCTTTTTTTTGTCTTTATTGACTTCGGATTTTTTTTTTTAATTAGACCTTTTTGGTGACACTTGATAATTCATACATGATAAGGATAAAAAAAATTATGGATGGAATGGAGTGAAATGGGGAAAATGGAAAATGTTAAGCATAGTTAGGATGTGGAAAGATCTATCTCTACTAGTTTCCTAGTAGTACAATTGACCCAAGAAATGATGACACTTCTAAAGGAAAACTATGTTCCCCCAAGATACAATGAGGAAAAAAATAAAACTATAGTTATGAAGTGTTATGGGATCTCATTTAAGTGTTTACCACTTTCAAAAATAACATTAGAAGTTATAACACCACATCCAAATAAACCATAAATGCATGGAATATGAAATAAATCATAGTGAAAACCATAATGTACCATCCATAGTGCATATGTCATGTGAGGAGTGAGGGGGATGATCTGATATACCATTATTGAGCTAGCACAATCATATATCTGAAGGAGAGAATGAGAAGAAATTTCTGAGTCTAGAGAATATGAGCAAGATAACTTATGCATTCAACAACATAACACCCTTGTGAGGGTGCCTCTAAAGTAGTTACCCCTTGGGGGATAATGGGCACCACTAATATGTTTTCAATGATAATAATGGTTCTCACATATTGTTCCATGGCTAGGGGAGGAAAACTATGGTCATAGGCCCCAAATGAATCTTCTCAAGCGGAAGGACCATAAACAAGGCCTCTAACCACCAAACAAATCTTGTCTAAGGTATCTCTTACATTGGGGTGCGATATTGATGCCATTCAAAAACCATATTTGACACTCTACAAAGCTTCAATATCAGTAGGGATGGGGTGCAATGAGGAGAAACCCTTTTATCTCCTTTTAGAGATTATCTGGTAGCATGGGTATCTTTTATAGTATCATGGGCATTGGGAAAATAGGTAAGCATTGTATCGTTTATGGTGATGGAGGAGAAGAGGATAATGTTGATAAACAAGGGGTACTCTTGAGTGAAGCCTTTCATTGGTCTAGTGGAGGGAGGTTAATAGGATGTTTGGAACATTATGATATGGTGTGACTTTAATTTGTATCTTGTAGGGAGGTTGGTAAAGTTGTGGGGTGGTGTGGGAGGGAGGCACAAACTCTAGTATGTAACTTTATGTGGATAGTATGGAAGGAGTCATAGACTAGGGTTATTCCATGATAAAGTGTTGGTGTTTATTTTTAATAACAATATCATGTCTTCATTCTAGGAATGTGCACATGTTCTTAGAACACATGCATGTTTGTATAATGCATGCACCTTTCTAGAATTCAAAATTTTCTTGATGGGTTTGAGAATTGAAACTTACATGCTTTCTTACTTAGCTTCTTTATATTTAACTTTGTCATGACAATACCAATGGCTTGGGCTAGAAAACAACGAAACCTCCACTTTTTCAAATTCCTTTCAATAATATTTTTTTCATATTATTTTTAAATAGGTTACATAGAGCCATTGTTAATGAAATTGCACATACATATAGATTTAACTATCCAAATTCCAAATATATATATTGTTTTCTATTTTTTATTTATTTTTGTCTTAACATGTATCACAATTTTAAATACAAATGTCGTTCGTTTCAACTATACTATTTTTTTATCACTTTACCCTTTATATATATATATATATATATATATATATATATATAGAGAGAGAGAGAGAGAGAGAGAGAGAGAGAGAGAGAGAGAGAGAGAGAGAGAGAGAGAAATATCTATAATCTATAACAAGGGAAAAAAATTGATTATTTCAAGTCCTTCAAACTATGCACTATCACTTAACCCCATACTTTTAGTAATTTTTAAAAATATTAAAAAAAACATTAAAATATTAAAAAAATAGTAAAACACAATCAAACCATTCTCTATGATTTTACAAAAAAATTTAATGAAATTCCATCATTTAGGTACTCAATTTTTAGACTAACACAAACATATGCATTATATTTTGTAAGAAAAGTAGCATACCATTGTTTTAAAAATGGAATTTCACATAGTCATTAAAAAATTCAATAAATAAAAATCATATATTTTGGAAGATAATTTGATTTCCCACTTTTTGACTTTTTACATGATATTTAAATTAGTTGTGAAAGCACCTTGAATCATCTCTCTAATTCAACAAATTTTGTTTTACCGTATTTTCATTATGACTAATGGGTTATGAGAAACCATCATTAGCATGCACTCAACCTAAACTGGTGTGCATATTGAGGTAGAAAAGGAGGAGATTTGGGTGCAGACATCGAGGAAAACAAGAGATATGACATTAGGGCAATTTTGGGATAAAAATGGGCCTCAAAACAAGAAGTGTACTATCAAAATCAACTTTAAAGGAACTAGTAGGATTCAAGATGATGATCTCAACCATAAGGGTGAATGTTTTTTGAGGGAAAGGAAGAAAGCTACTTTTTTTAATCGTATTTTCGACTTATCTCCTTATAGGTTTACTCAAATTTCAAGTGTAAGCACTTGTTGGATGTGTAATTTAATTTTGCATCCAATGGGTGTCTACACTTGAAATTTGAGTGAACCTATAAGGATATAAGTCAAAAATACGATTTGAAAAAGCAGTTTTCTTCCTTTCCCTTTGAAAATTCATAAGTCTTATTTTATTATTTTAACTGTTATTTTATTATGCCCATTTTAAAGCTCAAAATTCCCCCATTTCTACACATTTGGTGATCAAATTTGACTATGTCTCCCTCATTCTAAAGTTAATTATACTCTTGACTATATATAATTGTTCATATGGATAGATCTATCAAGGTGATGTATGGAACTGTTTTTGTTATCCATTATGTTTTGAGCTATGTTCACTTATGCTTCATTGTTGTAACAATATCTTTAGTCACCACCACTTCTTGGGTTCATAACTCTTCACTTATTCAATTCCCTAATTCTCCAATATGGTATAAGAGTTGTTGAGTTGAGACCTAACCTAGTGTCTAGAAGTCCTTTGGAGGTTTTTGCTTGCACATGATCCTAATGAGTTGAATCTCTAGAAAATTGACTCAGGGTTTTGAATTGAGCATTAAATTGGTGTTTAGATTGGGAGAGTCACTATGATTTTGAAGAAAGAATAAGTGGCTCTAAATGGTTGTAGCTATGGTATGTCGCAAAAAGACATGAAACTTTACTAAAACGTATAGTGCTTTGGCAGTTTACAAATACTCCAATTCCAAATATTAAGGATTATCAACAAAAGTTCAACATTGATTGGAATAAGGACATTGTAGGATTTTTAATGGCCTACATCTCTAGGGAGATTCTCTTTAATACAAACGAGTTCAACTATCCAAATCAAGTCTAGAAGAAGTTGAGGATTGTTGGCACCCAAAGTTTTGGGGTAAGTTTACACGCGCACACAAGAACAGTTGTTAACACACTTCAATTTTATGCCCACATCGGCAACTATGCGACAAGTGAAATAAGGCATACACACCAGTAAGATTTCTACGATGTGCACTAAAAATCAAGAAGATATTGCGTGCACGTCAAATGATCTAAAATTGAAGAAGACTTGAAACTTGAATAAAAATTGCAAGTGAAATTGTTATGTGTTTCTAAAGCAACTGGATCAATTTGCAACACATATTAAAGGATTACTTATGTAAATATACACATAGACAGCACATAAAATCATTGAACATCAGACATAAACACAGCAACTTGATAAAGGAGTTCACCCCACTCCGGGCTACATCTCCTGGTCCAGCTTCCAATGGATCATTTTTATTAAATTGCTCAAAGTGCTCAAAAACATGTCTTACAGTGCTCAAAATGACAAACTGACTGCTTCAATGGCTCCGCAACGTCCCAAAACCCATGTCTGGGCTCTTTCGGCTCCTGAAACGGTCGAAAAATGAAGAAGATAGCCTCCTTGAAGTCTCCCCTTCTTCTTTGTTGTCTCTGGTTCTACAATCTGCACCCTTGTTCTCCAAACCTGGCACACACGCTCATTTAAGCATAAAGAACCCAGTCCCGTACGCAACCGTGCACCGGTACAAACCGTAGAACGGTTAGGGCGCCTCCAGCCCCCAACCGCCTCGGCATTCGGTCATATGCCCATGCAACCATAGGTTGGGCGCAAAAGTCGTTGGCCCATTTCAAAACCGTGCCAACGGACTTAACCACGCAACACAAACCCATGCGCATTAATCTTGTGTTAAAAATCCCGCGCACATTGTTATATAACACATATATATAACACAATGTTTCCCGCGCGGATTAATTACAATGTATAAACCACATTTCAATACAAAAACTTTGGTTACCACGCGCACATATTACATGGCATATGTGTTAATAAACGTTGGGTTTATTATTGCAAAGTCCACGTGCATATAATATTACGGCCCATATACCATATGGTCACACATATATCCATGCGACCGCGGGTCGGGGCTAAGCCCCAACCCGTTCCCCCCGCCATTTAATATGTAATACAAATTCAAATACATTTTAATACGTTTACATATCAAGGAACAAACTATGGCGCAATGGTCGGGCGAGTGTTTGAAACCGTAGGCTTATGGTGAGGTCCCGGGGTCGAACCCCGCGGACCCACAACACT
>ML803795.1:221255-247508 GCA_009831015.1 Picea engelmannii | reverse complement strand
TTTTTAAAGCAACCGGATCAATTTGCAACACATATTAAAGGATTACTTATGTAAAGATACACATAGACAACACATAAAATCATTGAACATCAGACATAAACACAACAACTTGATAAAGGAGTTCACCCCACTCCGGGCTACATCTCCTGGTCCAGCTTCTAATGGATCATTTTTATTAAATTGCTCAAAGTGCTCAAAAACATGTCTTACAGTGCTCAAAATGACAAACTGACTGCTTCAATGGCTCCGCAACGTCCCAAAACCCCTGTTTGGGATCTTTCGGCTCCTGAAACGGTCGAAAAATGAAGAAGATAGCCTCCTTGAAGTCTCCCCTTCTTCTTTGTTGTCTCTGGTTCTACAATCTGCACCCTTGTTCTCCAAACTTGGCACACACGCTCATTTAAGCGTAAAGAACCCAGTCCCATACGCAACCGCGCACCGGTACAAACCATAGAACGGTTAGGGCGCCTCCAGCCCCCAACCGCCTCGGCATTCAGTCATATGCCCATGCAACCATAGGCTGGGCGCAAAAGTCGTTGGCCCGTTTCAAAACCGTGCCAACAGACTTAACCGCGCAACACAAACCCACGCGCATTAATCTTGTGTTAAAAATCCCGCGCACATTGTTATATAACACATATATATATAACACAATGTTTCCCGCGCGGATTAATTACAATGTATAAACCACATTTCAATACAAAAACTTTGGTTACCGCGCGCACATATTACATGACATATGTGTTAATAAACGTTGGGTTTATTATTGCAAAGTCCACGCGCATATAATATTACGGCCCATATACCATATGGTCACACATATATCCATGCGACCGCGGGTCAGAGCTAATCCCCGACCCGTTCCCCCCGCCATTTAATATGTAATACAAATTCAAATACATTTTAATACGTTTACATATCAAGGAACAAACTATGGCGCAATGGTCGGGCGAGTGTTTGAAACCGTAGGCTTATGGTGAGGTCCCGGGGTCGAACCCCATGGACCCACAACACTTTTACACAAATAATAAACCAACCCATTAAACCAATGAAACAGTGACACGTGGCGCCAAATGGTTGGGCCACATGTCCACACCTGATTGGACAAACAAAACCAATACAAATGCGCCACGTCCTCTGCCACGTCAGCAAGATGGTACGGCCCTCCACGTGGTCGTACGGACTGTACGGACAGGTACAGTCAGCATCAAATTTTTCCCTGTTTGACTTGGCAGTCAAATCGCGATATCTCCTCCATACGGACTCCATTCGCGAAAATAAATATACCGCCGGAATCAGGAAAACGAGACGGACGCAATGGCACTGTTTTCGTCTCAATCCAAGCACTTTGAAAATTGAGCAAATTTTGATCCCCTGATCATCAAATCAAGAAGAATATCTTTAGGAATATTCTCAAATGATTAAATCAAACAACATGAGAGATCATGGGGAAATTAAGGGATGAGATGGAAAGTTCCTTAGGAGTGCCAAAACTCCAAAGAAGCTATATGGTTTGCATGCGGGTGGTAGAAGCAATCATAAGTGGTGATTTGTATAGTGAGTGGAGCAGAGGCGAAAGTGAAAAAGAACTGTAGAATAGAAGAGAATAAAAATAAACAACAAAGACACAAAAGAGATTTTGAAGAATCTAAGATATATGGCAGAGGAGAAATCAATCTGTATTGTTTTTGCATGAGTCATGTTGTGAGTCTGTGTAACAGTTTTGTATGTGGATGGAATAGTTTTGTAAAGAGTTTATAATGGAGTCAATCTAGTATTATGTGTAGAATCCAACAAGGAGTGCATGGTGCATTGTAATGTATCACCGATAGAATGCATTAGAGTGCATGGCACTATTTCTAATAGATTATGAGTCTCTTGATGTATACATGCTACTATTTGAATGGAAATAATATAAAGTTGTTCTCGTTGTCAATGGTTGTGTTGATTATGAGTTAATTGGATGAATGTGTTATTGATGCATGTTGTTAACATGATAACGAACTATTATGGAATGTGTGAATGTCATCCCGAATGACTTCTTGGTATCCTTTATCCCTTCATATTTGACACAATAGCAAATAGTCTCTTTGATTCTCATGGTGTCTCAGGTGAGACCTTATTTGGTCCTAAATTGAGGATTGATATGTTGATGCCTTGGGTTTTTGTTGGTCAACTATGGACAAACCCTAGGTCATCAACCCCCCTTGTTAGGAAGGATGTGTGCAAGAGAGCCAACAAATAGTTATGTTGTTAGGGCATAATTTTTTTGTATTGCATGATGAAGGGAGAGAATGAGGTGGAACCCATCTTGGGAGGAAATACAAGAAAGGTTAACTATGAAGGAAGATGGTTTTTCTCAACGATAAACTCAAGGTTTGATAACCAACGTCGAACATTGTAAGGAGAGGTATATCTACATTTATTTGCATGAGATTTTGTCAAGTTTTTGTGTTTGCTATATGAATGGTTGAAGAGGCAGACTACTAATAGCACTTCTTTGATACCACAAGAAACACTGGTCTAGAAACAAACTATAGTTGATAGGTTGAACAAATTGGATAATAAGTAGACTCGAGCAATCAAATTTTGGTTTTATGGAGTGAAGGTGTTGAAGGAAAATCTCCCTGCGGACAGGTAGATCTCCTCTTGAGAGCTAGACTCTTAACTCTTAAGACAGAAGATGCTTATCATGGTCACTGACTTCCTTTTAGATCTAGATAAACTAATGTATTAGGAGGAAGGAGAAAAGAAGTACCTTTTACTGGTGTTTGTCCCTGCACGGTCCAAGTTGAGCTCCAATCTTGAACTCCTCGATGAGCCCTGTAGACAAACAAAAGTACAAACAAATTCCTACTCTATTGAGATTATCTCCAAATAGACCTATCTATTAGAGATGAATTCATGTGAGATCAAACACAGAATTGAAAGAAATAGGCCAAGCATATTATATTAAAGAGAACAACAACGAAGAATGCTTACAACCATAGATGTGAGTGTAGCAGCTTCGTCAAGTTCCCCTTGTCCAACCCTTGCTTAAATAGTCCACATGCATAATGTTGATGCTCCAAATAACATACCACTCATGAGATCATAAGTTTGGTATAATTCTCAATCCCCATTCCCCCTTCCTCCATGTAAATCCCTCATTATATAAGATTTGGAGACTTAACCACCATGGAGAGAATCTCTCATCAGATCCACTAATAAAGGGATCTCTAAGATATTTAGGGAGAAAATATCTCTTAAGGATTTTGGGGAGGAAATATCTCTCAAGGATTTTAAGGAGGAAATATTTCAACCATCCATGAGATCCTCCACCTTCCCTAAAAAATAGGAAACCAAATGTGAGGTGGATCCTCACACTTAATTACTTTCTTTTTCATGAATATTAATAATAATTCATGTGCACTCGATTCTCTCATTTAATCAATTTCTTTTCCATGAATATTAATAATAATTCATGTGTACTTAGTATTTTTGCCTTCATGTAATGTATCCCTCCTCCACATTGACTAGGGATTGTGACATAGGTTATTCTATGGTGTCAAGGTGTATGCGACACTTATACGACACTTTACGACACTTAGGGTGAGGTACCTAGGTGTGCAAATTTCAAGTGTAACAGAAGGAAGGATATATTATTGAGTTTGTTGTAGAATACAATGATTCTTTCAGTGAGATTGAAAGAAATTTTGTTGAAGGTCCTCAAAAAAGGATGCTAGAATAAATCTCGTTGTGAATCAAGATGTTGTTAGTGGACAAAGGATTGGTGCACATGGAGTGAGATAGGTTGGTTGAGTAGACTCTCTTAACAATGGGGGGGTGAAATTAAGGGGGGAAAGAGAGAGAGGAGATGGATCCCTAAAATTAGACATGACTGAGAATTTACAGAGGTTTTCCTAAACTGGGTTTGCCCAGATTTTATGTGCGGCCCATTTTTACCAAGTTCGATGCAACAATCAGATTTATTTTCTATCTTTGTCAAAGACTAGCTTCGATTACAATTGATGTTGTTGTAAGAACCTGTGTTTTTCTATTTCTTGTATATGGTCACTGGAATTAGGGAAATTATTTACCAGTTTGATGGGAATATCTTTTGATCTCTCTTATATATATACATGTACTATAATGTAATGAGAGAGAAACCATGATTTGAGGGTAATTGTCATGTTAAATCTCGAAACAAGGTATTATATGTTTGTATCATATTTGATATCATTTGGAATGATGTTGTAGCTTGATCAATCTTTATTAATGACAAGTTAAATTTCTAGATACAGTGTCTCCATAATTGCACATGAGATTGCAATTTAAATAGATCGTTGTCCAGTTGGGAGGGCCCACCAACCTGGATCATGTAGCTATCTCTATATTTTAAATAGGCATTGTAAGTGTCAGTGTGTTAATTTTTTGTAGCTAATATTTCATATATGTACTTGCCTTGTTTTAACATAGATTTCATTCCTTTGTAACAAAGGCGTTTGATCTAATTTATATTCCAATTGTTGTAGTGCGTGCCTAATGATCTATACTTCTAACCCCAATAAATCATTATTAACCAATAACTGGAATAATGCTTTGTTGCAGAGATTGAGCATTGATTTGTTTGAATGGTTTGGATAGTGATTTGAATAGTAGTTTACTTATGCACTTCATTCATGCAATTACTTTCTTATGGTTGTCTTGGACCTTGGTTTAGAATACATAATGAAAAGAATCTAATTTTGATTGGTTTTCATTACTTTGATTTTATATATTCATGAAAGGATAAGATAATAAGGTCTAAACTGAGTCATGTTGACACATATATAAGTCATCTAGATGCAATATGTAGTGCCACCATAAGATATTTTGTATTCACATCTGAACCATGAAAGAAATCATTTCCAACAGCTATGTGTTTAGCATTTTTGTATGATTTGATGAGTACTTTGTCCTTGCATGTTTGTTAGGTTAGTTTGCAGTCATTATAATTCAGTGTTTTTTTACAGTTATTGGAACTCTTTAAAGAACTAAACTCATCAATGTTATAAGTACTAGAACACTCAAAGTGAAAGAGAGTACTTCAAGCCTTCGTAAAGAGAAACTCTTAATAGACTAATAGTTGGTGTTATTAATTTTCTTTAAATGAATGCACATGTTAATATGAATGGAAAGAATCTCTTTGAGTTATAGATGCAAAGAGGAAAATAATCTGAATGCAAATATGCAACACCATCGATGAGGACTTGTCACACTTAACATAGAAATTTGCATCTTTAGTTTATAAGTTTATAGATCTCATCATCTACCAATCTGAGCTAATAATTTTAGGATTAGGTCAGTAGCATCTTGAAAGAGTTTAACTTATGCTTCACTCACTGATTTGAAGATTATCTTGATTGGTATTTTACTTTTCAAATTTAAGCTACATTAATTAGAATTCATTAAGTTTGATCATCTCTTGAGGTGCATGAACACTTGGCTCTCAAGTGAAATATCGCACCATAATCCATTAATGAAATATCAAGCTAATGAACTAATTATTGTTTATAGGTTTTAAGCACTTTGATTCCCTAATACATTGAAGTCTTATGTATTCATCGATTAAATGAGATCTCATACGAAAACACATTTATGCATAGATCAAACATTTGAACATAGTATGTTGATCCATTTTTCATCTTGATATAAATTGGTGAATGCAAGATTAAGGTGTCTAAGATTCCCTTTTGATTTCTTTGGATTGCTTTGTGATTTGGATTGATATATTTAGTTAAATATCATTTGATTTTAATTATTTCACTTTGAAGCGTGTGTTGTCGGAATTAGTTGCTAACATATGATAAAATAGGCTATAATAGGATATGTCCCCCCTTTTACTGTGCTTGCACCTCAAAGCCTACGAACTTCGGGATTAGCAAATTCAATGTCAAGGATTTATACATATAAATAACCCCACATTTTTTACGTCGTTTCCATGGAGGTGCTAGAAGGGATTAAAGCATAGGCAGGTTGTTTTCACAAGTTTTTTTGTTTCATGTTTAATTTAGCTACAATTTCTAATTGGGGGAGGAGAAGCAGTAAGACACAAAGGTGCCCTTGATTCAAAATTTCTGAAGGGTTTCTAGCCTGATGCATTCACTTTAGTGAGTTTCTCTGAAGCCCCGTTGTTTTTTTTTTATTCAAGTGTGTTTTCATTTAGTTTGATTCATGAAAATAAGAGAATCCTAACTTGTTTGAACTGATAAATTGGTGACAACAAGATCTTTGTAACACGATGGTGCGTCGAGTACATGATTAGTTTGCTTGTATTTTCTTTAAGTGTGTTTCATTTTCATTTCTTTAATATTTTTAAGTTTTTCTTTTGGAGCCGTAAGATCCCCCATACACTAACCCCTATGCAAGATAGGACCTACCAATTGGAAAAAGAGGGTTTCTCAAGAGTCCATTGAGAAAAGAAGGAAATGTTACTCCAAGAACTGCCTCAAATCCTAGCAACAACTAGGATCTTTGCCACTCAGGAAGAGAAAATATTGATAGCAGTCAAGAATATACTCTGGGAACTTATAGAAAACCAAAATTTCCATGATACACATCTAGAAGCTCCCTCTGATCATCCTTTCCAATTTAGAGAGGAGATTATATGACCATGGACTACATCCAATGGAGAGCATATAGTAGAACCAAAGACCGAGGAATTTCCACCATGCCCATATTCAGATACGATATTCATCCAAGAGACCAACCATCCGATAGTAGAAGATATGCGTGGCATGGTAAAGGAGGTATACAAAGTGTTCCAAATGAGAAAGTGGACCAAGAGTATCATGACTATATCGAATATTGGTTCTAGACAACTATCAAGTCAAAGAACCACTTTCTTCTTCAACAATTATTTACATCCTATCATTCGAAGCAACTGGTATCTCATGCTCTGGTATACATTAAACTATATTGTTCAAACCAAAATGTGAGTATATTTATAATTCTATTAAGTGCATGGCTTCATTGGAAGTACTCATATACTTGAAAAGGGTTCTTTTCTTAGTTAAGGTAGGATAGTGAATAAGTTAAATTCTTCATATAGTTGTTAGTTTAGTTTAAAAGCATAATGCATCATCATTTTTTTAATTCTTTTCCAATAATTGAAACTATCAAGATGAGAAACTAATCTTAAGGGAGTTTTGTTGCCCCATAATTCTTAATATGTTTTCATATTATAGTTAGATATTTTTTTCAAGTTTTCTAAGTGAATTAGGCTATGATGATTTGTTTGAATTTTGCAAGAATTATGTTTTCAACTGGATTGGGAGAACATCTTCATGACTTATTCAGGGAAGTAATTTCATATCTTTTGGTTCTGTTGTTTTGTCAAAATTGTCTTTTATTTTGATTTTTTATTACCTAAGACCGTTTTGGAAGAATCAAAATTATTTTTCTATTACTTCCCTAAACTTTGATTTTCTTGTTTGAAGACTGTTCTCTGACTTTTATTAGTTTTCTCTACCATTTTTATGAATTGTTTTCCTTGTTGAAATTTATAGTTTAGGTAATTATTAACAGGGAAAAACTGAAAAGAAAAGAGTTCAAATATTAAACCCAAGACTTCTTGTCATAACCAATCATTTTTAGTTTTTTTAGAGATTTATTTCCCTTATTTATACAAAATTTTAGACAATTTATTACAACAATAGCTTATATCCCTATCGTTAATTATATCATGGGATTACATAAAGTTAAAATTCTATATTATGATGCCCATATCTTAGCTAGTGCAACCTAATCTAATTTCAAAGTTGGTCAGTAGACCATCTTTATTAAAGAGTAGCAAGAGAGTGAATGAAGTTTCTACCCATGGGAACACTATTATAATTCTACGTGAAGAAGATGACATTAGGGACTAGAGGTACTTTTAGGTTGTTCTCCAGTGGCTTTATCCACCACACATTAAAAGGGCTCGACCATAGATATGACTTCAAATTGAATAAACTCATCAAGTATCCTTTACATAGGGACAACCTATAGAGAGATGATGTTTCAAAACTACCCTTGAATTGGTACCATCCCATGCCTTTAAGAGGATTTTTATAGAACCTCCCCCATCCACACAATCAATAAGAAAATACATATATATACATATTTTTGGCTTATATGTTCTGCACATGGGTTGTAAGATCGAAGGTTCGATTTAACTATGACCAACAAACCCACCATACATCAAGCCTTTAGACATCACTTGCTCGCACAAATTAAGTCTCACCCAAGGTATCTATTGGGACTGCAAAACCAAGGTTTCTGCAGTAGTAAGGGAAACAGAGACATACAACTGATTCATTCTTCCTTTTTCTGAGTTAGCTCTACTTAGCACGATAACATAGTCCTGATTATTACATATATTCTCACAGCCAGTCATGAATACTGCACCATAATTAATCCATAAAATAAGTCTAGTATACGAAGAATATAAACATCATTCATAATCTCACATAGAAAAGTGAAGAACATGATACACAATATTATCTCTAAACTCTCTCTTTATTCATCTTTCTGTTAGACAACTAAGAGGGGGTGGGGGGGGTGAATTAGTTGTTACTGTGCTTAAAAAATTATGCCCACTTTAAACTCTTTACAGAACACTCAATGACGATCACAATAATGCAGGGAGGTAAGCAATATAATATTCAACATCAATCACACACATGAAATATACAGAGACATATATTTCCTGAGGAAACCCATAAAGGTAAAAAATTCTTCTTCTTGATATGATAAGTAATCTTTATTTTCTGTACATTATCATTCTTGAGATCTCCAACTCCTCTTGAGGCTACAACCCCTATTTTACAAGATGCAACTTGTTGAGAGCACCAACTCTCTGGTTTCTCTAGCACCCACTAGAAGGAAGCACCAACTCCCTGGTTTCTCTAGCACCCACTAGAAGGAGGCACCAACTCCCTGAGTGTTCTAGCACCAACTAGATGGAAGCACCAACTTCTAGTTACACAGGCACCAAAATGTATAACAGAGAACAATAGTTATCCCTTGCACCACCCTACCACCTTGGTTTTTCTGGTTGCAACCAGATGGAAGATACAACTCCCTGTGTTCAATCACCCACTTGAAACTTTGAGGACAAAAATCCTCCCTAGAACCTCCCTATCACCCTGAAATATAAATCTTTGTTTTTCATAAATTTATCACAGTGATACAATATTTATCAATGGCTTACCAGTCTCATCATTTTTCTGCTACACTGCTCTGCTCTTCCTGCATCAGTGTCTTCCTGCATGCATCTCTTGTGCTTTCTGTTCTTATTCCTTTTATGCTCTATGTGCCATGCCCATTCTATGCGCTATGTCCATTCTATGCGCTATGCCTCTTCTGTGCATTTCAGCTGCTGCACACAGCCTGCTTCTACTCACATGAATCACACTCAACAACAACAAAGATCTCTTCTCTGTTCTGCACATATTTATCATGCCAAGTCCTCTGCCAGGGAACACACTCAACTCTTCGTCCTCTCTGGCGATCATCCTGAGTCTATTCTTCATCAGTGGCCATTATCCTAAGATTCTCCGGCTTCTTTGGCAGTTCAAGTCTCCGATGTCTTTCCATCTGTCAATTGTCTAAATGATGAATCTTGACTTCACTAGAAGTTACCTCGAGACTCTTTGGCTCCTCTGGCAGTCACGCTACTGCTCTTCAAATTTTGTGGCAGATGCAATCACTTTGTTTCTGGCAATTCAATCAGTCCTTAACGACAGTTATAGAGAGAAATTTTGCATGCTCATTCCTTTGGGCCTTTTCCCTTCCTGATAAAAAATTCGTAGCATGCACTATATTTTCTTGCTAGGCCCCTTCCTTTCACATGACCATCGATGGTGACAAAACGCCTATTCAAAAGGAACTTCCTAATTTATGTCTAGTGAGTGTTGGCTCCATTTCACGATATGAACTTGGGATATAAACTTCATGTGACCACGCGATTACAGGTGCATCCATAGGTGGTTTGAGGGCAACCCACTTTTCACCCCACAATTCACTACGCACCTCCACATGTCCTTTCTCCTAAACCGTGGTTTCAATTGCGATCCGCTCACGAAAAATTAAGACCCGAGCATGTTCTAGCCCCGCAATGGAGCACGACCGTCGATATCACTATCTTGATGGTGCTCCTGAATGGATTGTTCAGATCTGTCCTCTCAAGTCTGTGGACCACATCTCACCTTCCTACATCAACGACTAAGATTTACTTCGTGATCCGAGCTCCGGGAGTTTCAAATCTCAAACCCTGTTGTTGCTGACTAGATATCTTCCAGAATGGAAGATCTGCTGACATCTTCCCTCTTCAATCAACGACTCTGCCTTATTTCCTTTGTCCACGCATGATCCTTAGGCTTCAACGATCAGGTGACATGTGACCCTCCAAACTAACGGACGAGATCGATTTTGCCTTTTGGGCTTCGGTAGTTTCAATTCTCAAACTCCTCTTGCTCCCAAAGCATTTCACCCGAAGTCCACGATCTAACGACGCGTGTCCCTTTAGGATCGATGATCACAATCCCTTCGAGTATTCAGGGTTCGGGAATATCAACTTTCCAACCTTTCAACCTTCCTTTTCTTTTCCCCCAGAGCTGAAAATATATTGACGCGTGACCATTTTGGATCAACGGTCATGATATTTTCGGGTATTCATGGTTCAGAATTCTCAAGTCTCAACTGGAAATCCTTAAGTGATATTTCTCAAAAATCTTAGATCCACTGATGTGTACTCCCCTTGACGATCAACAATCAAGATTTGTCTTCGACGATTTGCACGTTCTCCCTATCCACAAAACTTCCAAAGTTGTGGATCCACGCCACTTGTCCTCCTCGATGATGGATGACCCCAAACCACTTCGGGACTTAGAAACTTTGGGCAAGTGCTGGTGGAAAATATCCTGAAGTAAAACTCCTAGAGTGACGCCACTTTATGACATGTCATAACCCTAGTAGCTGCCACATGTCACTCGTATTTGTGATTTGCACATTCCTGAAATGTCGAATCAACTTGACACTTGTCATTCTCTGAATGTGCCACGTGTCCTTGTTTTCGTAGACTACTGACGTGATCTGTTGGTGTGGTCTTCTGACCAACAACACTGATCTTATGGTCCTCATATGTCCTCCAAATCTGATGGTCCTGATTCGTTTCAGATTTCTGGGCTTGGGGTTTTTCCAATATCAAACTTTCTGGAGCGTAACCTCCTCGTATCTTTAAACCTGAACTAAATGTTGTTCGTCGATCAAGATCCTATATCGATGGCTCGATATGTCTGCGATGCAGCTCTTCTATCTTATCTTGTCCTTCCATTTATAATGATCCAACAACTGACGAAAATTCGCATTTCAGGAATTTCAAATCTCAAGCTTTCCAGAGTGTAACCTCCTCGCATATTTTAGATTCGAAGTGAATCTTGTTCATTGATCAGGATCTTAGATCGATGACTTGATCTTTCTGCAATGCAACTCTTCTAGCTTATCAAAGGCTTAACCTTCATGCATTTATTTCTGGATCCAACGACTGTTGATCCTTGGTGCTCATATCCAACGAATTAGATATGTACTTCTCCTTTGCGCTTCCTCTGGTCACTGGGCGCTGATCTAATGGTCATTGGGTATTCAGGATTGGTGATCCAATGACCACTGTCATTCTTCCTCCTGAGCTTTCTAATCTCTCTAACTTATAAGGTTTTCTAAGTGTTCAAAGGTCTCGACCTTTTCGCCTCCTGCGAGTTCTTCTCTTGGACCTCGGCTGCACTTCTGGAAAGCACAAAGTGATATCTCTTCTGAGCTTTGATCTCTACATACTCACACTATTCCTCATGAGCTTTGATTTTCATACTATTCGCTTCTTCTTATGAACTTATGGTTTCCATGTTTTCCATCATTGTTTATTTCCTCATTGTTGCTTTTCTTGCCTGTAAGCATACCATCGTCGTTGTTGTTCTTGCCATCAATGACAAGAACACTCTGGTGTAAACATGCCAACACTTTCATCTTACCAACTAACTATTACATTCACGACTCTTGAATACTCTTTCCCTCTACCTCTTGCTCTCAAGACTCCAACCCCTTTAAATATCCCAACTTATTACATATTTATACCAAAAATATCTAGACTATTTATCCCAAAAATAGCCTATTACAATGCATGGCATGGACAACTTTAGTTAATTGGTTGTTTGCTTCTTCATGTAGATTTCATGTTATTCTTCTATTTCAAGAATGTGTTGTTTTCTTTCTTTCACGCTTTATTCTCTCATTTTTTTTATTTGTTCTTCTTTCTATGCATTGTGCGCACTACTTCCTTCTGCACACTTTCTTCCTTCTGCGCACCTTCCTTCTCTCTGCACACTTTTCTGCGAAATGTGTCTTAGCTGCACGCTACTTACCTTCCCCTATGCACCTTATTTATACTTAGGTTTTTCTTCTAGTATTGCATCCAAAAAATACATGTCCAACAGGCCCCCAACACTCACCTGTGGCTCATCTCGAGTGACAGCCTCTACCTTTGTGAAAACTACAACCTCTTTTGTTGTTATCTCCTTTATGGCTTGCTAGGTCAAGTCTGTGATTTTTTTCTCTGTTTCCTCCTCGACTTGTTTGACCTTACCTTGTACAAAGGACAATTCTCCAATAATCCTTACTGCTTCTTCCTGCCTTGGTCCAAGTCTTTGCTGAAGGATATTTTTTTGGTCCCTCAACTTCTCCGCTTCAACATATTCTTGAAGCTGAGCCAAAATGATTGCCATACGCTCTATTGGTGGTAGCGTAGTCACCTTTTCTGTTGCCTTGTTATCCTATTCTTGTGCATTCCTCAACTTGGCCTCTATGTCCTTCATCTCCGGGTCTCCTATGAGCTCTTCCCACACCTTCACACTCTATTTGCAAATTTTTGCATATTCATCTTAGAATTTATTAATATTGGCAACTGTTGTCATTGTTGTCCTCATTCTACCTTCGCACACCTATGGTGGTGTTCTAGGTCTTCTCCTTAGTTCTAAATCTTGGATCTGTGCCATGAAGCCCTTCATGACTTTACCAATATTTGACAATTGTTCCTCCATAGTATCCTCTATGACCAGGGAAACTTCTGGCACTTCCTTATATAATTTATGGATGACCTCCTATGTCTTATGCACTGTGGATTCAACTTCATCCTGATTTTGTGGCCCTTTCCTATGCACCCTCTTTAGTCTTCAAAACTTCCTCCATTTGACCTTCAATTTCCTTCTTTTGTTGAAGGGATGTATCATACTGTGCATGTACTTAGGATCTTCCACCTCACTCTGTCCAAGTCTCAGTGTGTTGCATATCCTCTATGCTTTATTTCCTGCACCAATTCTTGTTGTAACTCGTGTACTCTTTGGATGGGTATTCTGGATATGACTATATTAAGCTGGCCCAACGCCTTTATTTATTCCTGCAATTCACCCGCTGGAAACTCTAGCCAACTGACTCAATATTTATGGTTCTATGTTCCCTTAAGAGATGTGTTGGGGTTTTCTACGTGCTATCCTCTTCTATCCTCTTTCCTATGGATGGCTCATCCCTTGAACTGTGGTCTTCCACAATGCATGTTGTTTCTAGGAGATGCTGAAGGATTCCCAAATGATCCTGGAGCTTCTTCTATTGGTCCTCATGCTTCTTTGCAACTTCCTCCCAGAGTTCCTCTATGGAATCTTGAATCTAGTATCCAATCCTATCCATATCCTCATTGGTTAAGATATAGAATGGGGTTTTCTTCTGCGCCTTAGCTTTCTTCCGTTCTACTCCTATTTGTTCTGGCCCCTTATATTTTCTTTTGAGACCTGCGTCAAGGACTGTAGATTGGCCAGGACGATTTCCTGCACCATTCATTTGGTCTTGTTATTCCTCACTTTTTTCGTGGTCTTCATCCTCTTTTGATGACCCTAATTTGTCTTCTAGACTCTTCCAATCGTACTCCCAGTCAGAGGTGATTAAGTGCACATCTTCGAATGTCAACCAGTAACTAGTTGGAAACTCTTGTTGCATAGGATCCTTTTTGGCTTGCACATATATATGGTGCATGCCGGATCTGAAGCACACAACATCCATGTATGCAATGACTGCTTCCTCTGGTATGTGTGGTGTAGTATCCACTACATTTGTAATGAATTGCAAATAGGTATAAAAAGTGGCATTGTTTTCATTCTGCCATCTCTTGATGGTTGTGTGCCATAAGTTGGAATACCTAGTAGCCAAAGGGATGTGACCTGAAGTACACATGTATTGGTAATACATGGGCTCTTACCACTCGACCAACACAATGAGGATTAAAATCCATTTGTAGTGAAATTTCGCTCCCTTCTCTTGGGCCTTTGGTCAATCCTGTAAAAATTAGATAGCTAAAAATGTCACCTAGTTCATCTAAACGCTTTCCTTGCATTTCTTTGTAGCTGAAATTACTGCCACTGGCACTTCGTCTCTGTGACATTTGCGCAACAGTTTGCATGCCAAAACCTGCATCGTAAACCTGACATCCTTGTCACTTATTCTCTTCACATCCAGACCCCTCTTTCCTCTGAATGTGACAAATTTTTATTTCATGGATTCAAAGAGGGCTCACTCTCCCATTTTGTGGAACAATAATGAGGGGTATTCACCTACTTTTCTCAACCCTATGATATGCATAATTAGCGCAGTATCAATCGAGACTGAGGGATCCATCCAGAGTGTCCCCCCATGAATGAAGCTGAGTAATTCCTTGACACAGGCATTGATTTACGTACTTCATATGAAATGTGGAATTTAAAACAAGTTCAATATCCCTGCTTTCTCCAAGCCTAACGTCCATTCATAGGGTTCTACTAGAATTTCTCTTATGCCTGGGGTGGTGTTTGTGCATAAATAATGATCCCTAGCCAACTCGGGGAATTTATGAGAATTGGTGATATTGTGGTCCATGAACTTCAGGTTGGACACCTTCCTGAGCATGTACTCATCGCTATTGACATTATTTGGAACTGGTGTGATTGGAAATGGGTACTTTTCATTCACTGGTATGTTTATGAGGGGTGCGTCATCCTTCCTTGGAGGTAAATATTATCTGTGAAAAACTGTTGGTGGCACCGAGGATGAAGTTTCAACTTCCTCCTTGACCTCCACATTTTCTACTGGTCACTTTGGTTATTTATTTGTTGCGATGGATGGTGCTCCCATTCTTGGTGGTGCCATTCTCTCTGGATGATGGAATTTTGGACGAGCTATGTGTGTCTATGTAGACTGCTTTAACTTGGCTCTGGTAATTCGTCTTTGTTCGCTCCTCCTTGCATACAACAATGACTTATATTTTCTTTCCCTCTTGTTGTTTTGTGCATTCGTACCACCTATACCTGTTTCATCTTTCCTTAACTTCCTTGTCCAATCTGACGTCCTAGTTGGTGAATTGGTAACTAAATTCTCCTTTATTTCCAAATAGTCCTTATGACTTTCCTTCCGTACTACTGATATATTCATGATTTCCAGAGGCTTTTCCTATTTAAGGATTATATGATGCTTTTATGACTTGTCACATCATCCTTCTAACTGTCGTTTCTGTGCCTGACTAATTTTAACGGCCTTGTCATTTCCAATCTGTACAGTGGTTCTTTGCTCTTCCAGTTGTACACTTCGCATTTGGGCCTGTTCGTATCTTGTATTTGAAATTGGCACAATGTTGATCTTGTGTGTGGTGATTAGTTTAGTTGTGCAAGTTCTGATACCTTAGTATTCAAACAATCTTTGTTCTTCAGTCCTATATCTACTTTTTATTTGCTTTCTTTCCTTTTTTCTGCTTTTTATTTTGTTTTTTCTTTCTTTTCTTGCTACTATGTTACACTTACTATAATACAAGGGTTCTGACACTGCCCAAATTACTGCGCATATTCTCAAATGTCTCTATAGAGTTTCAATCGAATCCCATTCACCATTCCTTCCAGGATTGTTCCATCCAAAGTTTCCAACCACGCAACACTCGTCTCAGTTATCTACTAGATCACATAGGGTCCCAAACAGTGCATACAAAAATTCCCTGGATGCTGCAAATACTTGTTGTCATAGATTAGTACAAAATCACTGAATTGAAATTTATTTGGTTTAATGTGTCGATTATGCCATCCTTCTCTCTGGATTTATGAACCTATTGATGGAATCCTTCAATAAACCAATACTCCTCAAGATGAACTAATTGCACCAACTGCTCATGTATCGCACCAATATTCTAGAATTCAATGATCACTACGATACATAGGCTAGGTATAATGAACTCCATTGACATCACTGCTTCATGTCCATAGAACAACTAGAAAAGTGTATGTCCTGTCAACTTATTACTTGTAATTCTGTAAGCCCATACTACTGTATGGATTTGTAAGTCCCAATCATCTCTCCCTACATTGTGGATATTTTTCAAAGAATTCTCCAAGATCCTATTAAAAGATTCCATTATGCCATTGGCTTGCAAGTGATATGGTGTACTCTTTTGATGATGAATATGAAAATCCTATGTTAATGTTGCAATTGTTTTATTCACAAAGTGCATACCTTGATCACTAAGTAATATGCATAGACATCCAAACCTTGTGACTACATTCTCGAATATAAATTGCACAACAGTCGCTGCAGTACAATCGATAATTGGTGCTTCTTTCGTCCACCTAGTCAAGTACTATGTTGCAGTGATGATGTATCTTGCCCCTAGTCTCCTTTATTTTGGATGGATTTATTGGTCCTACAAAGTCAATGGCCCACTTATCAAATGATTGCAATGTAATTTGTGTTTTTAACAACATTTATCTCTCCTCGATGGCTTTCCTACTCTTTCACATACATCGCAAGACTGGCAATACTCCTTCGCATCTTTGTGCAGTGTAGGCCACCAAATCCTTGTGCATAAAATCTTATGTTTCATTTATTTTCCTGCGTAATGTCCTCCAACAATTTCATCATGCACTTCCTCCATTATAATCATCCTTTCATGTTCCAATACACAACACCTCAATATTCCATCTACCCCTAACTTATATAAGTTCCCCACAATCAACTGATAATATGTTTCTTTCACTACCAATTGCTTCTTCTACACAACTGTCATTTCAGAGGGGGACATAATTGTACTTAGAAACTCCACAATGTCCACGAAGTAATCATCCACCATCCTTACTACAAATATCTGCGCGATTGGGAAATTATCATCTAAATTACCTACATCCTATCCTGTCACTATGCACGAGAGATGATCTGGTCCTGCATTCAACTTTCATAGTTTTACGATGACCTCAAAGTCATATTCCTAAAATAATAACAACCATCTGCATATTCTTCCTCCTAATATGGACTTTTTGACTATGTACTTTAATGAATAATGGTATGTATACATCTTGAAGTGGGACCCCAGTAAGTAGTGTTTGAACTTTTGTAATGCATAGACCATTTCCAATCATTCCCATTCAGTAGTGGTATAATTATTTTCAGATATAGATAGCTTCCTATTTGCAAACAAAATTGGATGATCGATGTCCCCCTCTCCTAGTTGTGATAGCACTATGCCCAACGCTATGGATGATGCATCTACATGTACAAGAAACTGCTTGTTCCACTCCAGAAAGATCAAATTTGGTGCGATCACCAATTTCTATTTCAAAGTGTCCAACCCCTTCTGGCAGTCCTCATTCCATTGAAAATTGGCTTCCTTCTTCAGTAGTTTTTCCATGGGTGTTGTAATATGTGCATATCCTTTGATAAATTTCCTGTAATAATCTATATGACCCAACGTTTCCCTCAACTGTATGACTGATGTTGGAGGCTCCAACTCCAGAATTATTGCAATCTTAGCTGGATCAACCAATACTCCTTGTTTACATACTACATGTTCAAGTATAATTCGAAACGGTGCAAAAAATATACACTTCTTTAAGTTCAGTGAAATCTAACACTTTCTGCATCGATCTAACATGAATTGAAGAACTTCTATACGATCCTATAGTAAACTGAACACCGTCCAATTATCCAAGTAAACTTCTAAGAATTTATGGATGAACTCCTTGAATGTTGCCACTACTACCCTAGAAAACACTACAAGGGCATTCTTCAATCCAAATGGCATCATAGTATACTAATAACTACCCCACTCCATCTCAAAAGTGGTTTTGTGTCTATCTTCCTATGCGATTCTTGTCTGATGATACCTAGAGAATCCATCTGTAAACGAATAAATTTATTTTCCTCCTACGTTCTCTAGTACTTCATCCATGAATGGTATTTGGAATGGATCATGTAAGCATACATCATTCAATTTCCTTAGATCCACGCAGATCCTAATTCCTCATGTCTTCTTGTCCTGCACCACATTGGGCTAATCCATTCATATTCTTCTACTAGTTCAATGATTCCTGCATCTAGCATCCTATCTATTTCATCCTTGACCTTATCCTTGTTCGTAGGGTTTAACCTATAAGGCCTCTTTCTTATGGGATTAGCTCCAGGTTTCATTGGGATATTCATATTTCCTAAGTCTCCTGCTATCCCCTTCATCTCTGAAAATGTTGTTGGGAATAAATCATGATATTCCCACAATAAGTTTGCAACCTTATCAATTGTCTCATCATTCTAATAATCTCCTATCTACACAAACTTAGGATTCTTCGTTTTCCCAATGTTGACCTTCTTCATCTTTATAGGTTGTGTGTATGCGGAGGATGAAATATCTAGCCCTTCTACTATGTGTTTTCCCTCTATGTCAGGTATTTGTGCATTCCTTGGATCCTCTTCCTTGTACTCTTCCTTTGTTACATTATAGCATTCCAATAGCTTATGAACAGTCATATGGGATTTATGCACACTCCATATGGGTACTACTTCTATCATCTCTACCTCTGAGAATATGTTTGTGTGAATTGCTTGCAGTGCTGCATATATAGATGGAGATTCAGGTTCAAATGTGAACGTGATTTCGAATCTCTGGACCAATTCTTCTCATCTTGTTGTCTCCTTGCGCATCTCCAGTTCTAAATAACAATTCTTCAGGATTGTGTCCAACGTGTATATATATCTGTGCGTCCACTTTGTTTTTGATATTGAGTGCCATAAATCCCTACATCTTTCCACATGACCCACCGGGTCGCTCTCTCCTGTATATTTCTGTGCAATTTCTTCTTCCTCGGGGACAAAGTGTATCTACATTAATCTACTGCATTGTGACCAATATTTCATTCCCTTTCTATGTGCAACCCACCATCTAGATGGAGTCTCCTTTAAGACAACATTTAGTGCCAACAACCTCTATTGTTTGGGTACCTATAACTCAAATGATTTTATAAACATGCCAATATCAGTTAGTCCATCATACCTAGGTGGGTCACATACTTCCCTTACAATCCAGTGCAAGGATTAATTTATACATGCACATCCTCTCGTTGACACTTCATGCACCTTATGTTGCCAATTCTCTAGACCAAAATCTGAATATGAGGTGCACGAATTGATACTTCTACAACTCAGTACACCATCCGTTGTCGAGTTGAAATAATCCTCCATACGTGTTGTAATATTGTATAAGTTTTCAATTTCATTCCCTCTTTTTGGCTCTGTGTATCGCTTTCCTTCTTATGGGTCCAAGGGTGCAATAACTTTCAGATCCCCAACCTCTAATACCATCTCCCTCCTTTCAATTTAATAATTTCCTATTTCTCAAAGGCCCATTCCAGTCCCATCAGTGATGGATATGGTTGACTATCATCTACTATCTCAATAGCTTCAAAGTCTTCCATGCTACACACCCCATCTATGTTCACATGTACACCTGTTAGTCGCCCAATCAAGACTCTCTTATGTTGATTCACAATCCTTAATTAAACAGGGGACCATATTATCTCGAGTTCTCCCATCATCTCCCAAGTCTACTTAGGTAGCACATTCACATCATAACCTAAGTCCAAGATAACATTATCCACATCATATTCTCCAATATGCGCATTGAACTTGAATTTTGCGTTGGTTCTCTTCCTGCACAGTACCTGTTTTACCATTCTCTGTGCGACAGGGGTTTCTCTTCCTTTTGTGCATTGATCAATCATGTCATAGAAGGTACTTAGCGCAGTCCTATCTTTCATTAGTTCTACACAACCCTTTGATAATTTTGCTAGTGTACTTACTTGTGCCATTTGATTCTCTAGCACAAATTGATCTTCTATCTGAGGCAACGTTGATGTTGATGCTCTCCCATGCGGTCCAAGTATTTATTTTCTAGATCTCTGATATGTATCTTTCTCTTGTTGTGGATTGAATGGTGGTATATTCTCTAATGAATTCCTTACCCACTACTCAAGTTGCTTTCCTTGATTTGTCATATCAGTCCCTGTTATAGCTCCTCTGCACGTAACAACTGCTACTATTGGTCCTTCATTGCGTATTTCAGTTGATATCATATGCACATTCTGATTCAAATTCTAGTTTGGGTTTCCTCTGGCCTGCCACTTCGAAACTAGTTGGGGACATTCTATTGTTGAGTGATCCAGTGCTCTACAATATGTGCATGTTGTACACGGATTTTGGAAATCACAGCCAAGTGTCCAGGTTGATTACAATTATAACAGATAATCGGTCCTTGTCCTCCTCTACCTTGGCCTCTACCAAAGTTTACTCTCTTCCCCTGATTGAAACCTCTATGATTGTTATACTATGCACCATCCCCTTCTGTGCTGACATTCTCTTCTTGGATCCTGCATATATCCTATGTGCGCTCCCTTAGTAGGTTGAATGCGTGACAATCCTTCTCTTCATGCCCTACCGACTTGCAAAAATTGCAAAACAAGTTCTTTGGAGTACTTTGATACCTATGTAGTAATGGAAACTCAGTGGGGTGATGACCCCATTTCTTACATATCTCATAGTATCCTCCCCTTGGTAGTGGATTCATTTCTCCAACTTCCAAATATTACGCAGATGTTGGGAATTCATCCTTGTGATGGCCCTCTGTTCTGCACTCGGTACACCATAATTGTTCTCATTTTTCCCTTCCTTTGGTAAGCTCGACCAGCTGAATTTTCAATGCAACCAACTGCATCTGAACTTGTGCCATTCCTCCAGTATCTCCTACTGACGATGCCTCTAGTTTCATTGCAATTTCTAGATCCTCGGGCTACGACACAACCTTCTGTTGAATTAGTGGTCTACAAATGTGTGGTAGAAGTCATACAATGAACCACTCTTGATGTTGTTGATCTAGAATTTGAAAATTCAAACTCCCCATCACATCCTTACATTTTTTATCGTAATCCCATAGTGACTCTGTTTGTACCTGTTTGATCTCTTTCAGTTCGGTGATGCAATGTGACTCTGATTTCTTCTTTTTGAACTCCTTTAGTAGTGCTTGCTTTATCTTTTCCAAAGTCCTAGCCTATCTGGTAGGTGTGATACACTGTAACTTCATATACCATACTAGTGCACAACCTCTAAATGTTGTCGATAGTTGCACAATCTTCACAACCTCATCCTGCATGTTCTTAGCGTCCCAAAATATTTCACAGACAAAAAAGTGTTGTTCTGGATCCTTTGACCCCACTCCCATGAATTCAGGAAGTCTAACAGTATTATATACTCTTGCCATGTTGGTTTTTGTAGTCCCTCCTCTTGGTGATGTTGGTGGACTCTGATTTCGATTTTGACTTTGCGCACTACTCCCACTATTTCGATTGCTACTATTTTTTCCTCCTTGAATAACTATGATGGATTTTGACAAGTCTTCAAATGTTATCTTTGATTGTGGTGACGCACATGGGTTCGTGGAGTCAACACAAGGTCTTGTCTGAGTAGGACTTATCGATTCTTCTATTACTGGACTGGATTGATACCCCTCTTCTCCTCCTCCTATATATGGTATCTCCATGATTCATACTTGTGTGCACGGTTCTCATTCCTCTGGCTCACTACGCGACTCTTCTCTCCTAGCCCCAATATTTTTCCTTTTTTACCTCCTTCCTTTGTGCAACTCTCCAAACTCATATTGTTCCTCTAGTGTATGACCTTCTTGCATCCTCATTCCCTTCCTTCCTTTTTCATTTCCCTCTTCTTCCTCTTAGAATCTCCTCCTGTCATCCTCTGAATCCCTCTATGCGCAAAAATCCATTTTATCTTTCGGACTTCATTATCATCCTATGTTTTTCACATATCAACATTTTTATCCACGTATTCAATGATTTCAAGAACCTCTCGCACAGACCTTTGAAAAAAAAAAAATTGCAACACTGTATGATTGAATGCAATCTACAACAAATTATATAACATAATGCCCTAGTACATTATCCAACCAAAAATCAATTGCTCGAGTAGTTGGGTTACTTACCTAATTCAATTGTCTGACCAATTCAAGAGTCCAATTCTTCAGCGTTGCAACACTAAATCTTCTTGTTTTTTCTACTAACCTCTCTAGCCACTCGGTTATAATTTTTGGAAATTCGCCAAAGAAAATTTCATGCAAATCAATGAACACATACCTATGAATCCATTGATTGTCACTCATCTAAGGGTTACAATTCTCTTGTCATGCAAATTCCCATTCCTTTCGTTCTAACCAGTCCGTGATCTCCTTCTTAGTCGGCCTAAAAAACATTCCATTAATCGCAATTTCCTGTTCCCGACAACAGAACCATTTGTTGGATTATCTATTTTGCACATTGGTTGTAAGACCCAAGGTTCGGTTTACCTATAAACAACAAACCCACCAGAAACCGTCCCTTTCAGCATCACCTACTTGCACAAATGAAGTCTCACCCAAGGTATCTATTGGGACTACAAGAACCAAGTTTTTTGCAGTAGTAAGGGTAAGGGGAACAGATGGTTGATTCATTCTTCCTTTTTTTGAGTTAGCGTGATAAGATAGTCTCGATTATTAGAGAGATTCTCATAGTCACTCATGAATAATGCACCATAATTAATCCATAAACTAATTCTAGTCTATGAAGCATATCAACATCATTCATAATCGCACATAGACAATTAAAGAACACAAGACACAATATTATCTCTAAACTCTCTCTTTATTCATCTTTCATCTTACCAACTAACTATTACATTCATGACTCTAGCATACTCTTTCCCTTTGCCTCTCGCTCTCAAGACTCCAACCCCTTAAAGCTCCCAACTTGTTAAATATTTATACCCAAAATATCTAGACTATTTGTCCCAAAAATAGCCCATTACAATGCATGGCATGGCTAGCTTCCATTAACTGGTTGTTTTCTTTCTTCTGCTTTTCGCTCTTCATGCAACTTTTATTTTGTTCTTCTATTTATGGAATGTGTTGTTTTCTTGATTTTGCGCTTTATTCTCTCATTCTTTTTATTTCTTCTTCTTTCTATGTGTTGTCTTCCTCCTGCGTGCTACTTCCTTCTACACACTTTCTTCCTTCTGTGCACTTTCCTTCTCCTCACGCACTTTCCTGCGGAATGTGTCGTAGCTGCGCGCTACTTCCCTTCCCCTATGAACCTTCTTTATACTTAGGTTTTTCTCCTATTATTGCATCAAAAAATTGTCTGTCCAACATATATATCATAATTTTCAAGAGTGGAAGTCATGGGACCAGAGCCTCAGATAGAAAATGGGTGCAATATGCCAACCTATTGAAGCTATAGATTCCTACTAGCAACGGGTCACAGTCTATGGTACTACTAGGAAAACTTGTCGGGGCTATGGATGCTCGTGGGAATTGGGGAATTCTTCCTAGAGAGGGTAATCTAAAATTCAATACTTATAGGTGTCATCCCATGCCTATAGAGGGATTTATGATGGCTTCTCCCCCATCTCTAATTATATATGTTCTGCAAATTGTAAAAAGAAATTAATGGGACAAGATATCTCAGAGGAAAATGGGTTTAAAAGGTTACCTCTTCTAGGCTATAGATGCCTACTAACAGTGGGTTCAAACCCGTGACACCTATATTGATTGAACCTAGTCGATTTTGTCCCTATATACAATACTACTTGTGAAATTTTGTTAATAAGAATAATAAGTGGTTAGATACAGGGCTAAATGAACACCATCTAACTGCCACTTGAGAATAAACCTAATTTGACCTTGAGAACCTATCATCCAACTCATACTATATCTGAGATGTATTATCTTAAGAGTGGGACCATGGTCTTAGAAGCCTAATATACTCAACAATGAAATTTATCTTTAGTACTTGATTGATTGTAAATCTTTTGAGATTGGAAATGGTTGGTTGGTTTCCTATGGGGTTTTCATTTGTTGAGATTGTTGATACTCTTTTGTTTTCCTGTCTAAAGGAAAATAACAAAATGCCTACTCTAATTTATAAAGGGATCCCTAAACATAAGTGTTTCTAATCTTTTGATGAAGTTTGTATAAGCAAGGAAATATAAATATCTACTATAGAACATAAATACTAAAATCTGATTATAAATATTTTATGTGGGTTATGCTTGAATTATCTGGATTAGTCGTAGGTGGAATATTCATAAGTGATTTTTGAAAAAATTTCAAATATGAAAAATTTTGTGCATTCATGCTAATTGTCATCAAATGCGTATTGGAAATTTTAAATGAATGTGGCATTGGATGTACTTTATGTTTTGATCAGTTTATATTCTTATTATGTATATGATCTTATGAATTTATCTCTATATGGTCAGGTATAGTAACCAATAGTAAGTATATTGATACTCATATACTTTGTGCCAACAATTCATTAGCATCTCTCAATTTTTTGTTCTTAGCCAACAAAAAGGAGATTGGTTCAAGGTTACAGAGCATCAAACACAACTGTTCAACTATCAAATCCTTATTCGTCATCTTTGCTACAACTACATATCTCCGGCTTGATAGTGTTGTATGTCGTCTTCAACAAATTCTCAACAGTTCTGGGCTCTTTTCTTTAATGGTATTGGAACTGGTATCGAAATTCCTGTAGGTATTGTTTTCTTCCTACCTGTACTAGAACCAGTACCAAAATTTTTAAAGCTACAACTCTATCTCATTTGCCACATTCCTTCATGTTTGACATAGTCTGAAAAGTTCCCAGATCTCACTCTGTGCACATGATTATACACCCATATTTGTCAGATTTGGTGCTTGCTCTACAAAACCCACAACGTGTAAGTATGAGGTAAATTTAACTTTATTTTAAATTCCAATTGTTAGGAACAAAAAATGGTTAAAATAACATAGATTACCTCCTGCATTTTTCTTCCATTGACTTTACATTGTATACACTATTTTTCATAAAGCCTAAGTATTTTGGTCAACTCATACTTTAATGTTATTTGACCTATTATTATTTTGATAAGGCTTAACCATTTAAAGGTATGCAATCATTTAATTTTGTTTGAACTCTTTCGTTACTATAACTTCTAATTTTTAAGTCTACTCCTAATTCTTCACCCTATTATATTCATCATTTTTTTTAACTCTATCACTTATCATCATTATTTGTTCATATCCCTGTCCTATTATTATTATCTAAACAGGGGGATCAACTCTTTATACATATGAGAGCTTATGTCAAGCAAACCCGATACTACCATATGTTAATTAACATGCCTATATTTTAATTATAAACTTGATTTTAGAACTTATCCATGATTTGGATAAGTTCCATGTCTATTATTATTCGAAATATTATCTCTTTAAATGGTATGCTAACATTTTTATTGATTTTCTTCTCATATGGTCATATGTAACAATTTTTTATAATTGACAGAACCAATCTTTCAAACTTACCTGTTCATTGATTCCCTGCAGAATGATTCATTAGTTGCATGCCTTGTTTTACTTTCTAAGTCCATCATTTTAAGACAATTCATATATTGATTTATTTTAAATCATTACAGTAACTAGACTTGATTATTTAAGGTATGTAATATTGTATTGTTATATTATGGATTGCTCATTCTATCATGATGAATCTTACTTTGTCTGCTATCATTACAATTTAATTGCTTGGTACTCTAAGATCGTATCCGATTATCATTACTGGATATGAGTCCCAATCTTAATCATGCTAGAGAAGATATGAGTAAATTCAATATCATTTTTAAAATACAGACACGTTCAAATCATACGATTTGAATGTTGTCCTTGTCAATTCGAATTTTAACATTGTTATTCTTTAAAAAAGAGCATGTTATCCTGTATTTCATAAAAAAGAGCATGAATTTCATTACTAATGGATTGTTACTAGCTCACCATTTTTAGCAAACTTGCTTCCT
>ML803795.1:202624-221155 GCA_009831015.1 Picea engelmannii | reverse complement strand
TTGTAATATGTGCATATCCTTTGATAAATTTCCTGTAATAATCTATATGACCCAACGTTTCCCTCAACTGTATGACTGATGTTGGAGGCTCCAACTCCAGAATTATTGCAATCTTAGCTGGATCAACCAATACTCCTTGTTTACATACTACATGTTCAAGTATAATTCGAAACGGTGCAAAAAATATACACTTCTTTAAGTTCAGTGAAATCTAACACTTTCTGCATCGATCTAACATGAATTGAAGAACTTCTATACGATCCTATAGTAAACTGAACACCGTCCAATTATCCAAGTAAACTTCTAAGAATTTATGGATGAACTCCTTGAATGTTGCCACTACTACCCTAGAAAACACTACAAGGGCATTCTTCAATCCAAATGGCATCATAGTATACTAATAACTACCCCACTCCATCTCAAAAGTGGTTTTGTGTCTATCTTCCTATGCGATTCTTGTCTGATGATACCTAGAGAATCCATCTGTAAACGAATAAATTTATTTTCCTCCTACGTTCTCTAGTACTTCATCCATGAATGGTATTTGGAATGGATCATGTAAGCATACATCATTCAATTTCCTTAGATCCACGCAGATCCTAATTCCTCATGTCTTCTTGTCCTGCACCACATTGGGCTAATCCATTCATATTCTTCTACTAGTTCAATGATTCCTGCATCTAGCATCCTATCTATTTCATCCTTGACCTTATCCTTGTTCGTAGGGTTTAACCTATAAGGCCTCTTTCTTATGGGATTAGCTCCAGGTTTCATTGGGATATTCATATTTCCTAAGTCTCCTGCTATCCCCTTCATCTCTGAAAATGTTGTTGGGAATAAATCATGATATTCCCACAATAAGTTTGCAACCTTATCAATTGTCTCATCATTCTAATAATCTCCTATCTACACAAACTTAGGATTCTTCGTTTTCCCAATGTTGACCTTCTTCATCTTTATAGGTTGTGTGTATGCGGAGGATGAAATATCTAGCCCTTCTACTATGTGTTTTCCCTCTATGTCAGGTATTTGTGCATTCCTTGGATCCTCTTCCTTGTACTCTTCCTTTGTTACATTATAGCATTCCAATAGCTTATGAACAGTCATATGGGATTTATGCACACTCCATATGGGTACTACTTCTATCATCTCTACCTCTGAGAATATGTTTGTGTGAATTGCTTGCAGTGCTGCATATATAGATGGAGATTCAGGTTCAAATGTGAACGTGATTTCGAATCTCTGGACCAATTCTTCTCATCTTGTTGTCTCCTTGCGCATCTCCAGTTCTAAATAACAATTCTTCAGGATTGTGTCCAACGTGTATATATATCTGTGCGTCCACTTTGTTTTTGATATTGAGTGCCATAAATCCCTACATCTTTCCACATGACCCACCGGGTCGCTCTCTCCTGTATATTTCTGTGCAATTTCTTCTTCCTCGGGGACAAAGTGTATCTACATTAATCTACTGCATTGTGACCAATATTTCATTCCCTTTCTATGTGCAACCCACCATCTAGATGGAGTCTCCTTTAAGACAACATTTAGTGCCAACAACCTCTATTGTTTGGGTACCTATAACTCAAATGATTTTATAAACATGCCAATATCAGTTAGTCCATCATACCTAGGTGGGTCACATACTTCCCTTACAATCCAGTGCAAGGATTAATTTATACATGCACATCCTCTCGTTGACACTTCATGCACCTTATGTTGCCAATTCTCTAGACCAAAATCTGAATATGAGGTGCACGAATTGATACTTCTACAACTCAGTACACCATCCGTTGTCGAGTTGAAATAATCCTCCATACGTGTTGTAATATTGTATAAGTTTTCAATTTCATTCCCTCTTTTTGGCTCTGTGTATCGCTTTCCTTCTTATGGGTCCAAGGGTGCAATAACTTTCAGATCCCCAACCTCTAATACCATCTCCCTCCTTTCAATTTAATAATTTCCTATTTCTCAAAGGCCCATTCCAGTCCCATCAGTGATGGATATGGTTGACTATCATCTACTATCTCAATAGCTTCAAAGTCTTCCATGCTACACACCCCATCTATGTTCACATGTACACCTGTTAGTCGCCCAATCAAGACTCTCTTATGTTGATTCACAATCCTTAATTAAACAGGGGACCATATTATCTCGAGTTCTCCCATCATCTCCCAAGTCTACTTAGGTAGCACATTCACATCATAACCTAAGTCCAAGATAACATTATCCACATCATATTCTCCAATATGCGCATTGAACTTGAATTTTGCGTTGGTTCTCTTCCTGCACAGTACCTGTTTTACCATTCTCTGTGCGACAGGGGTTTCTCTTCCTTTTGTGCATTGATCAATCATGTCATAGAAGGTACTTAGCGCAGTCCTATCTTTCATTAGTTCTACACAACCCTTTGATAATTTTGCTAGTGTACTTACTTGTGCCATTTGATTCTCTAGCACAAATTGATCTTCTATCTGAGGCAACGTTGATGTTGATGCTCTCCCATGCGGTCCAAGTATTTATTTTCTAGATCTCTGATATGTATCTTTCTCTTGTTGTGGATTGAATGGTGGTATATTCTCTAATGAATTCCTTACCCACTACTCAAGTTGCTTTCCTTGATTTGTCATATCAGTCCCTGTTATAGCTCCTCTGCACGTAACAACTGCTACTATTGGTCCTTCATTGCGTATTTCAGTTGATATCATATGCACATTCTGATTCAAATTCTAGTTTGGGTTTCCTCTGGCCTGCCACTTCGAAACTAGTTGGGGACATTCTATTGTTGAGTGATCCAGTGCTCTACAATATGTGCATGTTGTACACGGATTTTGGAAATCACAGCCAAGTGTCCAGGTTGATTACAATTATAACAGATAATCGGTCCTTGTCCTCCTCTACCTTGGCCTCTACCAAAGTTTACTCTCTTCCCCTGATTGAAACCTCTATGATTGTTATACTATGCACCATCCCCTTCTGTGCTGACATTCTCTTCTTGGATCCTGCATATATCCTATGTGCGCTCCCTTAGTAGGTTGAATGCGTGACAATCCTTCTCTTCATGCCCTACCGACTTGCAAAAATTGCAAAACAAGTTCTTTGGAGTACTTTGATACCTATGTAGTAATGGAAACTCAGTGGGGTGATGACCCCATTTCTTACATATCTCATAGTATCCTCCCCTTGGTAGTGGATTCATTTCTCCAACTTCCAAATATTACGCAGATGTTGGGAATTCATCCTTGTGATGGCCCTCTGTTCTGCACTCGGTACACCATAATTGTTCTCATTTTTCCCTTCCTTTGGTAAGCTCGACCAGCTGAATTTTCAATGCAACCAACTGCATCTGAACTTGTGCCATTCCTCCAGTATCTCCTACTGACGATGCCTCTAGTTTCATTGCAATTTCTAGATCCTCGGGCTACGACACAACCTTCTGTTGAATTAGTGGTCTACAAATGTGTGGTAGAAGTCATACAATGAACCACTCTTGATGTTGTTGATCTAGAATTTGAAAATTCAAACTCCCCATCACATCCTTACATTTTTTATCGTAATCCCATAGTGACTCTGTTTGTACCTGTTTGATCTCTTTCAGTTCGGTGATGCAATGTGACTCTGATTTCTTCTTTTTGAACTCCTTTAGTAGTGCTTGCTTTATCTTTTCCAAAGTCCTAGCCTATCTGGTAGGTGTGATACACTGTAACTTCATATACCATACTAGTGCACAACCTCTAAATGTTGTCGATAGTTGCACAATCTTCACAACCTCATCCTGCATGTTCTTAGCGTCCCAAAATATTTCACAGACAAAAAAGTGTTGTTCTGGATCCTTTGACCCCACTCCCATGAATTCAGGAAGTCTAACAGTATTATATACTCTTGCCATGTTGGTTTTTGTAGTCCCTCCTCTTGGTGATGTTGGTGGACTCTGATTTCGATTTTGACTTTGCGCACTACTCCCACTATTTCGATTGCTACTATTTTTTCCTCCTTGAATAACTATGATGGATTTTGACAAGTCTTCAAATGTTATCTTTGATTGTGGTGACGCACATGGGTTCGTGGAGTCAACACAAGGTCTTGTCTGAGTAGGACTTATCGATTCTTCTATTACTGGACTGGATTGATACCCCTCTTCTCCTCCTCCTATATATGGTATCTCCATGATTCATACTTGTGTGCACGGTTCTCATTCCTCTGGCTCACTACGCGACTCTTCTCTCCTAGCCCCAATATTTTTCCTTTTTTACCTCCTTCCTTTGTGCAACTCTCCAAACTCATATTGTTCCTCTAGTGTATGACCTTCTTGCATCCTCATTCCCTTCCTTCCTTTTTCATTTCCCTCTTCTTCCTCTTAGAATCTCCTCCTGTCATCCTCTGAATCCCTCTATGCGCAAAAATCCATTTTATCTTTCGGACTTCATTATCATCCTATGTTTTTCACATATCAACATTTTTATCCACGTATTCAATGATTTCAAGAACCTCTCGCACAGACCTTTGAAAAAAAAAAAATTGCAACACTGTATGATTGAATGCAATCTACAACAAATTATATAACATAATGCCCTAGTACATTATCCAACCAAAAATCAATTGCTCGAGTAGTTGGGTTACTTACCTAATTCAATTGTCTGACCAATTCAAGAGTCCAATTCTTCAGCGTTGCAACACTAAATCTTCTTGTTTTTTCTACTAACCTCTCTAGCCACTCGGTTATAATTTTTGGAAATTCGCCAAAGAAAATTTCATGCAAATCAATGAACACATACCTATGAATCCATTGATTGTCACTCATCTAAGGGTTACAATTCTCTTGTCATGCAAATTCCCATTCCTTTCGTTCTAACCAGTCCGTGATCTCCTTCTTAGTCGGCCTAAAAAACATTCCATTAATCGCAATTTCCTGTTCCCGACAACAGAACCATTTGTTGGATTATCTATTTTGCACATTGGTTGTAAGACCCAAGGTTCGGTTTACCTATAAACAACAAACCCACCAGAAACCGTCCCTTTCAGCATCACCTACTTGCACAAATGAAGTCTCACCCAAGGTATCTATTGGGACTACAAGAACCAAGTTTTTTGCAGTAGTAAGGGTAAGGGGAACAGATGGTTGATTCATTCTTCCTTTTTTTGAGTTAGCGTGATAAGATAGTCTCGATTATTAGAGAGATTCTCATAGTCACTCATGAATAATGCACCATAATTAATCCATAAACTAATTCTAGTCTATGAAGCATATCAACATCATTCATAATCGCACATAGACAATTAAAGAACACAAGACACAATATTATCTCTAAACTCTCTCTTTATTCATCTTTCATCTTACCAACTAACTATTACATTCATGACTCTAGCATACTCTTTCCCTTTGCCTCTCGCTCTCAAGACTCCAACCCCTTAAAGCTCCCAACTTGTTAAATATTTATACCCAAAATATCTAGACTATTTGTCCCAAAAATAGCCCATTACAATGCATGGCATGGCTAGCTTCCATTAACTGGTTGTTTTCTTTCTTCTGCTTTTCGCTCTTCATGCAACTTTTATTTTGTTCTTCTATTTATGGAATGTGTTGTTTTCTTGATTTTGCGCTTTATTCTCTCATTCTTTTTATTTCTTCTTCTTTCTATGTGTTGTCTTCCTCCTGCGTGCTACTTCCTTCTACACACTTTCTTCCTTCTGTGCACTTTCCTTCTCCTCACGCACTTTCCTGCGGAATGTGTCGTAGCTGCGCGCTACTTCCCTTCCCCTATGAACCTTCTTTATACTTAGGTTTTTCTCCTATTATTGCATCAAAAAATTGTCTGTCCAACATATATATCATAATTTTCAAGAGTGGAAGTCATGGGACCAGAGCCTCAGATAGAAAATGGGTGCAATATGCCAACCTATTGAAGCTATAGATTCCTACTAGCAACGGGTCACAGTCTATGGTACTACTAGGAAAACTTGTCGGGGCTATGGATGCTCGTGGGAATTGGGGAATTCTTCCTAGAGAGGGTAATCTAAAATTCAATACTTATAGGTGTCATCCCATGCCTATAGAGGGATTTATGATGGCTTCTCCCCCATCTCTAATTATATATGTTCTGCAAATTGTAAAAAGAAATTAATGGGACAAGATATCTCAGAGGAAAATGGGTTTAAAAGGTTACCTCTTCTAGGCTATAGATGCCTACTAACAGTGGGTTCAAACCCGTGACACCTATATTGATTGAACCTAGTCGATTTTGTCCCTATATACAATACTACTTGTGAAATTTTGTTAATAAGAATAATAAGTGGTTAGATACAGGGCTAAATGAACACCATCTAACTGCCACTTGAGAATAAACCTAATTTGACCTTGAGAACCTATCATCCAACTCATACTATATCTGAGATGTATTATCTTAAGAGTGGGACCATGGTCTTAGAAGCCTAATATACTCAACAATGAAATTTATCTTTAGTACTTGATTGATTGTAAATCTTTTGAGATTGGAAATGGTTGGTTGGTTTCCTATGGGGTTTTCATTTGTTGAGATTGTTGATACTCTTTTGTTTTCCTGTCTAAAGGAAAATAACAAAATGCCTACTCTAATTTATAAAGGGATCCCTAAACATAAGTGTTTCTAATCTTTTGATGAAGTTTGTATAAGCAAGGAAATATAAATATCTACTATAGAACATAAATACTAAAATCTGATTATAAATATTTTATGTGGGTTATGCTTGAATTATCTGGATTAGTCGTAGGTGGAATATTCATAAGTGATTTTTGAAAAAATTTCAAATATGAAAAATTTTGTGCATTCATGCTAATTGTCATCAAATGCGTATTGGAAATTTTAAATGAATGTGGCATTGGATGTACTTTATGTTTTGATCAGTTTATATTCTTATTATGTATATGATCTTATGAATTTATCTCTATATGGTCAGGTATAGTAACCAATAGTAAGTATATTGATACTCATATACTTTGTGCCAACAATTCATTAGCATCTCTCAATTTTTTGTTCTTAGCCAACAAAAAGGAGATTGGTTCAAGGTTACAGAGCATCAAACACAACTGTTCAACTATCAAATCCTTATTCGTCATCTTTGCTACAACTACATATCTCCGGCTTGATAGTGTTGTATGTCGTCTTCAACAAATTCTCAACAGTTCTGGGCTCTTTTCTTTAATGGTATTGGAACTGGTATCGAAATTCCTGTAGGTATTGTTTTCTTCCTACCTGTACTAGAACCAGTACCAAAATTTTTAAAGCTACAACTCTATCTCATTTGCCACATTCCTTCATGTTTGACATAGTCTGAAAAGTTCCCAGATCTCACTCTGTGCACATGATTATACACCCATATTTGTCAGATTTGGTGCTTGCTCTACAAAACCCACAACGTGTAAGTATGAGGTAAATTTAACTTTATTTTAAATTCCAATTGTTAGGAACAAAAAATGGTTAAAATAACATAGATTACCTCCTGCATTTTTCTTCCATTGACTTTACATTGTATACACTATTTTTCATAAAGCCTAAGTATTTTGGTCAACTCATACTTTAATGTTATTTGACCTATTATTATTTTGATAAGGCTTAACCATTTAAAGGTATGCAATCATTTAATTTTGTTTGAACTCTTTCGTTACTATAACTTCTAATTTTTAAGTCTACTCCTAATTCTTCACCCTATTATATTCATCATTTTTTTTAACTCTATCACTTATCATCATTATTTGTTCATATCCCTGTCCTATTATTATTATCTAAACAGGGGGATCAACTCTTTATACATATGAGAGCTTATGTCAAGCAAACCCGATACTACCATATGTTAATTAACATGCCTATATTTTAATTATAAACTTGATTTTAGAACTTATCCATGATTTGGATAAGTTCCATGTCTATTATTATTCGAAATATTATCTCTTTAAATGGTATGCTAACATTTTTATTGATTTTCTTCTCATATGGTCATATGTAACAATTTTTTATAATTGACAGAACCAATCTTTCAAACTTACCTGTTCATTGATTCCCTGCAGAATGATTCATTAGTTGCATGCCTTGTTTTACTTTCTAAGTCCATCATTTTAAGACAATTCATATATTGATTTATTTTAAATCATTACAGTAACTAGACTTGATTATTTAAGGTATGTAATATTGTATTGTTATATTATGGATTGCTCATTCTATCATGATGAATCTTACTTTGTCTGCTATCATTACAATTTAATTGCTTGGTACTCTAAGATCGTATCCGATTATCATTACTGGATATGAGTCCCAATCTTAATCATGCTAGAGAAGATATGAGTAAATTCAATATCATTTTTAAAATACAGACACGTTCAAATCATACGATTTGAATGTTGTCCTTGTCAATTCGAATTTTAACATTGTTATTCTTTAAAAAAGAGCATGTTATCCTGTATTTCATAAAAAAGAGCATGAATTTCATTACTAATGGATTGTTACTAGCTCACCATTTTTAGCAAACTTGCTTCCTACACCATTGTAGATATTCCCGCATCAATTCAAAGCTTCACATACATGTGGGTGCCCAGATTGAGATTGATCACATGGGTTTTGGAGGACTAAGTGTCAGCATGGATTTTGACCTATTGGTTTGTGCCCAAGTCACACATGGTGGTATCCATGAAAGGTCATGGGTTTTCAATGAAAAATGTGTCAAATTTGCAACATTTAACTTCCAGCACGATTCTCGAGATAATGAGGACAAATAACCGAATTATAGAACATGGGTTTTGTGGGGAAGGACCTCATTTAGCTAACTTGAGAGAAAATATCTGAAATCAAACATGGTTAAGAAGTTACATAGGTTTTCCTAAACAGGGTTCGCCCATATTTATGTGCATCCCCTTTTTTCCAAGTTCGAGACAACAATCGGATTTATTTTCTATCTTTGTCAAAGACCAAATTTTATTACAACTGATCTTGTTGTAAGAATCTGTGTTTTTCTATTTCTTGTATCTAATCACTAGAATTAGAGAAACGATTTACCAGTTTAAAGGGCATATCTTGTGATCTCTCTTGTATATATACTTTTGATGTAATGTAATGAGAGAGAAGCCATGATTTGAAGGTAATCATCATGCCAAATTCTGAAACAAGGTATTGTATGTTTGTATTAGATATGATGTCATTTGGAATGATGTTGTAGCTTGATCAATATTTATTTATGACAAGTTAAATTTTTAGATATGGTGTCTCCATATCTATGCGTGATATTGTAGTTTAAATAGCTCGTTGTCCAGTTGGGAGGGCCCACCAACTTGGATCAGATAGTTATCTCTGTATTCTAGATATGTATTGTAAGTTTAGGTGTGTATATTTCATTTATGTAATTGTTATATTTTAACAAAGATTTCATTCCTTTGTAACATATGCATTGGATCTAATTTATATTTCAATTGTTGTAGCGTGTGCCTAATGATCTATACTTCTTCTATCCCCAATAAATCATTATTAACCAAAAAATGGAATAGTGCTTTATTGCAGAGCTCGAGCAGTGATTTTTATGAATGGCTTGGACAATGATTTGAATAGTAGTTTACTTATGAACTTCATTCATACAATTACTTTCTCATGATTGTCTTGGTTCAGAATACATAGTGAATAGAATTTGATTTAATTAGTTTTCAATACTTTCATTTTATATGTTCATGAGAGGATAAGATAACAAGGTCTAAACCGAGTCATGTTGACACATTGATAATTCATCTGTATGCAACATGCATTTCCACCATAATATATTTTGTATTCACATCTGAAACATGAATTCAAGCATCACCAACAACTATGTGTTTCACATTTTTGCATGATTTGATGAGTATTTTTTCCTTGCATGTTTGTTAGGTTAGTTTGTAGTCATTATAATTTAGTGGTTTGTTGTAGTTATTGGAACTCTTTAAAGAACTGAACTCATCATTGTTATAAGTACTAGAACACTCAAAGTGAAAGACAGTACTTCAATCCTTCGTAAAGAGAAGCTCTTAATAGACTAATAACTGGTGTTATTACGTTTTTTTAAATCAATGCATATGTTAAGTTGAATGACATGAATCTATTTGAGCCATAGATGCATAAAGGAAAATAATATGAATGCAAATATCCAAAACCATCTATGAGGACTTGTCACACTTAACATAGGAATTTGCATCTTTAATTTATAAGTTTATAGATCTCATCATCTACCAATATGAGCTAATAATTTCAGGATTAGGTCAGTAGCATCTTGGAAGAGCTTAACTCATGCTTCACTCACTTATTTGAAGGTTAGATTGAATGGTATTTTACTTTTCAAAGTTAAGCTACAATAATTAGAATTCATTAAGTTTGATAATCTCTAGGGGTGCATGAACACTTGGCTCTCAAGTGAAAGATCGCACTATAAGCCATTAATGCAATCTTAAGCTAATGAACTAATTATTATTTATAGGTTTTAAGAACTTTGATTCCCTCATACATTTAAGTCTTAAGTATTCATCGATTATATGAGATATCAAACAAAAACACATTTATGCATAGATCAAACATCTAGACATAGTATGCAAAGCCATTGTTCATCTTGATATAAATTGTGAATGCAAGATTAAGGTGTCTGAGATTCCCTTTTTATTTCCTTGGATTGCTTTGTGATTTGGATTGATATATTTAGTGATGGATCATTTGATTTTACTTGTTTCATTCTAAAGCATGTGTTGCGGGAATTAGTTGTTAACATAGGATGGAATAGGCTATGTCCCCACATTTATTGTTCTTGTACCTCAAAGCCTACGAAATCACAGATTGATAGATTCAGTGTCAGGGATTTATACATATAAATAACCCCACAAAGAGGATACAAGTGAAGAAGAGGACAAAGTCAACACACTTTGCAAGGGATATTGTCAGTACCTAAATCCCTAATAATGAGAACGGTCAAGAGAAAATATTCCTTGATTGAGGACGGAAAATCAACATACAACACTAAGGCCTCCGTGTTCCATGGAATGGGCAAGGACGATGAAGAGTGGCATCAGTTTAAATTTGAAGCTATATGGTCTGTGAAGAGGATAAAAAAAGAAGCATCGAAGATTTCACAACTGGAGACCATTTTTAGGGATAGATCCTTGACGTGGTACATGAAGTACAAGACAATTGTACTCATGGGACAGATGAGGTACCTGATAGAAATTAAGAGAGATATGCTTAAGGAGTTCAAGAAGCCTAAGTCATAATCTCAATGCATTACAGAAATTAAGAATATCAAGAAGCAATCGGGACAGACTGTGTGGGACTACAACCAACAGTTCAAGATATTGTTAGATAGACTGACATTCCAGATCCAAGACATCCAACACAAGGAGTGGTTCATTGTGGGGTTTCTTCCCCATATCTGAGTTCCACTCACCTAAAAGAAGGTGACTACTCAAGAAAAGGTGGTGGAGATTGTGATTTTCCTAAAAGATGTGAAAGGAGTGTTGATGATTGCAACTACATGAGACATTATCCAGGACACAAACATGAGAGAGACCCCCTGAGAGAGATGTGTGGTTCCTATCTGATACAGATCTACAATGTAGATATGGCCTCCTCCTTACAGAGATTTGAGAATAAATCTAGATGATTCTCTTGTGTAACGCAGTGAGAAAGGAGACCTTCAGAGTTGGACGTGCCTATGGCTAAGAACAAGGTAAATGTGTGAAATCCCAAAGTGCTAGGTGAATCATCATGAGACAAAAATGAATATGATGTATTAGCCTCCTATGAGTAGCGAGTTGATTAGAAACTCTAGATGAATCTTATGTGTAATGCAGTGGGAAAGAATATCTATTGAGTGGACGTGCCTGTGGACGAACACATGTGAATGTGATCCTAGCGGCTGAGCACTAGTGAAGAAGTGGTTCTTCTGTGTAATGCAGTGAGCTAGAGATATGTAAATCCCTATGGATGTACCCCTAGTGGCTGAGAACTAGTGGGTGTATGATATCCCTTGCTATATTTTTCAACATTCATACTTGTATGTAACCCTAATTGTGATGCAAAGGGTACAAGTCGGCCCCACCTTAATTTAATTGATAATTATTGTAAAAGATAATTAATCTGGTTAATATTAATTATATTATGAGATAAAGAGGTTGGTCATGTTGTACCAATAGACACTTCTGCTGATAGGTCAAGTATAATATAAGTAAAGGTAAATTCCCTTTGAGGAATCATATCTTTTGTGGTAGTTTGGAAATGTCAGCAAGTACATCTACTTGGGAAAAGTGTGCACCTTTCTTGGGCGCTAGTATTCTAGGGTTTGTGAGAACCCTTTTGTGTGCTAGGTTTTCTTGGTGGTGAATGTATTTCTCTTGAAGAATATAGAAAAGGATTGGCTAGGTTTTCTTCCCTTGTTGAGAAGGGTTTCCTAGGATACTTCTTGTGTACTTGTGCATGGTGTTTTTTCTTGTGATCTTGGTTGCTGCAACATAATTGGTTATGGTTTAAGTAAAATGATAAAATGGAATGAACTTCATGCTTAAGCCTATATTATTGAAAATTAAACATGGTTTCAGAGAATAGGTCCTGAAGAACCCATTGCACAAGCAATTTTCAGCCATCTTCTCTCTCCTGCAAAACCGTACGACCCTCCTAGGGTTTCCATAAATTATGTATGACCTACCTTTCTAATAGGTTTCAACACTTTTCACTTGGACGTTGGGGATACAAATACCATAGGAGTGTACGGAATCCTTCAGCACACCTCCAACAAGCTTCAAATTGAAATTTCGAGCATTTTGAAATTTTGGCCCTAGGGTTTCACTAATTTCTATAGAAATTTCAATATTAGGGTTTATGCAACTCATTGAAGGAGATCTTCAGCTCACCAGTGTTCTCCTATCTTTCAAAAGATTATTTTTAGCAGCCATAAGTCCAAGAAAACCTAAAAGTGCTAGCCTAGCCTAGCCATTAAGTTTTCTAGCCCAATTGACAAAGGGTTGTGAAGAATCTAAAATTATGATGAACAAAACTATGATGGAAGTTAAGCTTGATGGATCAAGCAACTTCAAGTTCCTGGAAGACAAGACTTCAAAGGAAGACTTATTTTGGGTGATACAAAAAGGTGTCATTGTGACATACCTCCTTCGTGAAGATGTCATAGGACAAATATCATCCATGCGCCATTGGAGAAATCATATCATCACCCTCAGGTATGCACTTGTGTATATATTATTTGTATCATTTTCATGAGGGTAATTTCAGGATGAAGGAACCTTTTGCTAAAGTCTTGGATTGAGAGGGATCTCAGAGCATTAAGAGGAACAACACAATGGAAGCGAAGACTCCAGGTTTGATTGTTGTAATTGTCATTCCTCTAACCTATATTTCTAAAGTTTGCTACATTACAAGTAGGTGTTGTAGTTGTGACAACAATCCTTAAATTGTTTTGATTCCAGAGATGTACTCATTATTCTCCTTTAGGAGATATTCTTGTTTTTATTCCTCTTGTTTTCTTGTTCCAAACATGTTAAGAACAAAGGAAGATGCTTATCCTTCAGAGGGAGTCATTTGACTCGAAGGGAGTCAAAACTATTTGAGAAAGAGGAAGAATAGAACCATCTTTGAGAAAACCAATGAAATAATGCTTGCTCATAATCTTTCTATGATTCCATGGGCAGAAGAATGCATGACACAGTGTATGTTCAGAACAAGAGTCTTCACTAGACTTTGAAAAACATAACTCCCAAACCTTCACCGGAGTGAAGCCTAGATTGAACACTTCAGGATATTTGGGTGTCCAGTGTATTTGCATGTACCCAAAGAGACGAAGTCCAAGTTAGACCCTTCGGGGAGAAATGATACATTTATGGGATAAATAGTGAATCATCAAAGACATTCCAGATCTACATCCATGGTCAGAAAAATATTGAGACAAGCAGAGATGTTGTCCTTGAAGAAGAGATAGCCTTTCAAAAATCCAAAGAATCTCAGATGGAGATTGACAGTGAGACAATACATTCTCCCCCTTCGGCATTTCATAGGGAGACATACATTATTCCAGTTGATCCAGTTGATCCAGTTGATATGTCCAGAGATATTACAGTAGGGCATAAAAGGCCTTCCTAGGCTCACTCTGCAAGAGGAAGAGGAACATACAAGCCCCTCAAGGCACATCCAAATAAAGAAAAATATATTTTTGAGCTATCCTTCAATCATGGGCCACTTCATTGATTTTGAGCCTCCTTGTCTTAGAGACGAAATAAGATAATAGGTATGGCTAGATGCCATAACAAAAGAATACTAGTATATCTTAAAAGAATGATGTTCAATATATTGTTCAGATACCAGAAGGGAAGTCTGTGGTAACTTCCAAGTAGATCTATAAGATCAAACATGCACCTGATGGAAGTGTCGAGAAATACAAAGCGAGATCTATAGCCAAAGGATTCTCACAAACATAGGGAGTTTTCTATGATGAGACACTTGATCCAGTAAGCCTGATACACTTCCATCCATACTACCATCCATGAGTTGGAAACTATATCATATGGATGGATTCTTGATGAGTTTGGGTTTCAACAAGAGTATTGTTGATCCAAACCTATATTTTTACAGTGTTGGTGATGAGAGCCTGATTTTGATGACATATTCAAAAATCCTTGTTGTTGGATACAAATAAGATTTGGCTTCCGATTTCGAGATGAAGGATATGAGTATGATGCACTACTTCTTGGGACTAGAAGTATGACAAAGGACCGATGAGATTTTCCTGATTCAAGGAAAATATACAGTGGGAATATTAAAGAAGTTCAGTATGACAGAATGAAAATACATGGTGATGTATTTGAAGAAAATGAATGATGATGATTCAAATGAGATTAATCCACAACTGATTGGATCAATGATGTATCTGGTTAACACCAGACTTGATTCATGCTATTCAGTGAATGTACTTAGTCATTCCATGAGTCAGTCCAGACAGACTCACTGGACAACAACAAAACATGTATTGAGATATATACGAGGCACAATTAGATATGGCATGTGATATGTCTCCAGTGTAGACTTGAGTTTGCAGGGATATGTAGAATGGATAGAAAGTACAGTGGACCGAAAGAGCACATCCAGTTTTTTTTTTATCGTGAATTTTTCTATGGTTTCCTGATGCAACAAGAAATAAATCTATGTGCCCTTGAGTACCAAAGAAGTAGAGTATGTAGCATCGAGTGTGCAAAGAAATATAAGTTCACAAGCTTCTAACAAATTTACTTGATCATGAGATGGATCCTATGATGATAACCAGAGCTGTGTGTAATTATCTTTTGAGAACCCAATGTTTGATGATAAGATCAAAACATGTTGAGATAAAATATCATTATATCAGAGACATGATGCAGAGGAAAATAGTACACTTGCAGTACCTTCCTACACATGAGTAGATTGCAGACATATTCACCAAATTAGCTTGGTAAAGGATACCTCCCTAGTTGAGAGGGAGTGTTGATAACTGCAGCCAAGAACCAAGTTCAAAATACATCCATGTGAGACTTGGCATGATGAATAATGCCTCCCTAGCTGAGAGGGAGTGTTGATGATTGCAGCTACGTGAGACATTATCCATGAAACAAACCTGAGAGAGGTGTGTGGTTCCTATATGAGACATATATGGAACGTAGATATGGCCTCCTCCTTACAAATATTTGAGAAGAACTCCAGATGATTCTTCTATGTAACGCAGTGAGAAAGGAGATCTACATAGTTGGATGTGCCTGTGGTTGAGCACAAGGTGAACATGTGAAGTCCCAAAGTGTTGGGTGCATCGTCATGAGACATAAATGAATATGATGTATTAGCCTCCTCTGAGTAGAGAGTTGATGAGAAAATCCAGATGAATCTCCTATTTAATGCATTGGGAAAGAAGATCTGTTGAGTGGATGTGCCTGTGGATGAGCACATGTGAACATGATCCTAGTGACTGAGCACTCGTGAAGAAGTGGTTATTCTGTGTAATGTAGTGAGCCAAAGATATGGACATACCTATGGATGTGCCCCTAGTGGTTGAGCACTAGTGGGTGGATGATATCCCTTGCTATATTGTTCAAGACTCAGACCTGCCTGTAACCCTAATTGTAATGTAAAGGGTACAGGTTGGCCCCACCTTAATGTAATTGATAATTTATGTAAAATATAATTAATTTGGTTAATATTAGTTATATTATGAGATAGAGAGGTCAGCCCTTTTGTGCCAATAGACACTTATGTTGACAGGTCAAGTCTAATATAAGTAAAGTTAAATTCCCCATTGAGGAATCATATCTTTTGTGGTAGTTTGAAAATTTCAGCAAGTACATCTACTTGGGAAAAGTGTGCACCTCTCTTGGGTTCTAGTCTTCTAGGGTTTGTGAGCACCCTTTTGTGTGATAGGTTTTCTTGGTGGTGAAGGTATTTATCTTGAAGAATATAGAAAAGGATTGGTTGGGTTTTCTTCCCTTGTTGAGAAGGGTTTCCCATGATACTTCTTGTGTACTTGTGCATGGTGTTTCTTCTTGTGATCTTGGTTTCTACAACATAATTGGTTATGGTTTAAGTAAAATGATAAAATGGAATGAACTTCATTTTTAATCCTAGCTTATTGAAAACTCAACACGGAGGTGGAGAGGAATCAATAGGATTGGTGCAAGTGCAGTCACTGCTTGCAAATATGATAATACAGTTGCAAGATATGGCAAAGGAGAAGGTGGTGTGCGAGCACGTATGGTGTACTATGTGTCGATCAGAAGGTCATTGCAGGGATGGATTTCCTACATTGGGAAATTATCTAGTGACGAGTGTGTCAAATCCATTTTTAAATGGGCCTCATACTTAATGGTCCAATATTTCCATACACTAGGGACATATCCCACCCTGCTTCCCAACACTGGAGAAATACCAAAAAACTCACCATACTCCGTTTTTTTAATTTTTAAAATCCATGGGACATGATGTAAAAAACTATCAGACACTTCATTTGATGAAGGACCACACCCATGATGCCTTTTAGGTCTAGGAAGAGTACAAAAGTGGTGACTGTGAAGCAACTGAGAGAGGTGGATACCAAGGAGGTCCCAGGGGTGGATATGGATGTGGTCGATGACAAGGATATGGAGGAGGTGGAGGAATACCACCCACTTTTTTTAGTTTTGGTGAGATAGGCCACATATCAATATTTTATACTAAACCACGCATTATATGTGGGTACTTTATAGTACAAACCATGTCATAGAGGATTGACCTGACTTATTGAAAAAGTGGGAAGAGAACAAGGCACACTGCAACATGGTTATTCCAAAACTGTGTGGGAACCTGTAACATGCCGCTCTGGCGCACTTACCAAACTTATTCTTTGAGGACACTTGCTCGCAAGTGATCTGGATTTTCATGATGATAAAACTATTTCCTTCATTATGATGCGTTAAGATATATGACAGGATGTTTTTACTACGTTGATGTAGACAGGTGTTGTTGACTCAGTTTCATTGAGTGTGCAGGGTTTCGGACCCTGAGGATGCAGAGGCATCTGTGGAACTCCCTTGGACTCCGGATTGAGTCAGGGAGTGGGCTATTTGGGTTGTTTCATTTACGGTGATATTGTTTTGATTTGATGCTATTGATTTTATGATATGTTGTTGACATGATCTGACATGATGGTTGATGATGAAGGTTGACGATAGCTTGTCGACCAGACTCACATATGGAGTAAAGGGGCCACACACGAGTTCCAGAGAGATTGAGGGAGAGGTGTGGACAGCAGCCCTGCCACAGCCTACTAGCACTCCCGCTGTGGCTCGAACTGTAGGTTAACGATTACCTAGTTCGAGAGGATCCATGATGCCGTGAGGGCAGACTGCGACAGTCGCTCACGATGATTCTAAGGGGCGTGCAATAAAGCGGGGGCCTTATTCCTTAGAGCCCTTAGTCTCCCACAAGTTCACCTGGTGGAGTGTTGACTCCAGGGGTTATAGAGTCTACCAATCCATCAAGTCAGCGAGTGGCACCCTTGGAGCACGTGGTGCATCGTGAAGGGCACGTCGCGCAAAGAAATGCAAGTCAGCGAGTGGCACCCTTGGAGCACGTGGTGCATCCTGAAGGGCACGTCGCGCAAAGAAAAGCAAGTCAGCGAGTGGCACCCTTGGAGCACGTGGTGCATCCTGAAGGGCACGTCACGCAACAGAAGCGAACAAGGCGAGTGGCACCCTTGGAGCACGTAGTGCGTCCTGAAGGGAACGTCGCATGGATGATGATGATGAGACAACCTAGATGAACCTAAGACCTTAACGCCTGATAAAATTCTTAAAACGACGCCCCTAATAAAATTGTCGCCCTATTCAAATCAAAACCTAAATTAAAACATCTCTAAGTAAATTTGACAAGCCCTAAGAAAAGATGCTACAAAAATAAACCTAGGGCGTAAACTAAAACCCTCCTAGGTGTTAATTAAAGTCTTCTTAAAAGTAAAGGGGGTAAAGTAATGAGGGAATTAAATAAAGTGAAACCCATGGCT
>ML803795.1:181895-194151 GCA_009831015.1 Picea engelmannii | reverse complement strand
AGTCACGCGCCTTCCGTAAGGGGCGTAATTGTTCTTCTTATTTTGTTATACTTGATTGTGGTCAGTTTTACTTTGTCGCTAAATGTTTGCGTTGTGCACCTTATGCCTATGGTCGTTTATTGATGCAGTTACTCGTCGTGTGCATTTAGTATTCTTGTGATGAATATCGTGGTCGCGTCTTGTCGGTTGTCCAGGGCGTCGCACAGTTAGCGTGTTGTTACTTCTACACGCGCGCACACACTTAAGGAAAAAAAAAAAATTGCACTTGTTATTAGAATGGTTGTCGTAACGAGGTGGTTCGTTACAGAACCCAAAGAAGGATGAGGAAGTTGATGTGTGAGTGATAACCCGAGGTGAAGCCAAGATGGGAATGGATTTATAGCATGGAGAAATCTTGGGCCAAAGAATTGAGGGAAAGATAAAAAAGACAGTGCAATATCCTCGTAAGTTTGAGGCTGCATAATAGAAGTAGTTTTTTCACAATTCCCAAAGAGATATAGAAGAAGAGAGAGAGTGGGAAGAGCTACAATGTGTGATGCAAAGGTTTCTAGAAGAATCCCAGGTACGCGAGGAATTACAATACACCACAAAGAGATTGTTGGAAGAGGCTCGAGCCTATGAAGAATTACAACATGCCACATAGAAGTCTTTGGAGGAAGCTCATGTTTTTGAGGAGATACATCGCATGAATCATATATCACTAGAAGAATCCTGTAGGAATTAACAAATAAAATAGGTCGAAGAGAGGACAATAGAGGAGAATGTGTGTGAAGAGAAGAAGTGCACAACGTGATAAGAACCATTGCAAGACATGGGTGGTGAAGAACAAGTCAAAGATAAAATAAGTAACTTCTTGCATTGTTTTTTGAATTTTTTAAGTGATCCTCGTGTCATGAGAAAATAGATGCACATGTTCAAAAACTGTATGAGGGAAGAAGGGACAATTGTAGCTATATCAGCCACAATACTAGAGAGGGATGTGTGTTGGGTCAGTAAACAAAAACACACATGAAGAGATTTCAATATGGAAATTGAACTTGGAATCTATGATATGGATGGAGTCATGTTGGATATGGGATCCGATGTGAATATCTTGCTGAATAAATCTTGGTATTTGATCTTGCTGAATAAATCTTGGTATTTGGTATTAAATCTTGCTGAATAAATCTTGATTCTCAATAGATTGAATAGATTAACTTGTTGTTGTTGTTGCTCATTAAGTTGAATAGATTGAATAGATTACTTGTTGTTGTTCATTAGATTAAATAGGTTAACTTGTTCAAAGTAGGGTTTTGATTTACTTCTTTAGGAACAATCCATCGATCCATTGTTTAAAAGTTGCTTAGGATAAATAATTCAAGTTATTTAATAGGGTTTGCTCATTGATAGTCTTTGCTTAAGTAGATTAACCCTTAGATAGACCATCAACTTAGTTAGATCATACTTCCTCTATCTTTTCTGCCTTGGTACATATAGTGATACAACTCTAAGTTTACTTACCCCGGGTTGACAATTTAATTGAGGTATTTAGTGCATATAGAACACCCATCACAAATATTTTTCTCTCTTATAGATTTGCTTCCCAAACCTTTAGAGCCATCTCACCTTTTAATTGTTTGGAATGAGAAAGAAAAGGGAAATCAGGGACATTAACTTTCTGCATCAATATGAGTACTTCCTTAAACTTAGAACGGGCCGAGAGGGCTTCTTTTTCCTTGACATAAATTTCCTTTAGAGAAATGTCTACTGCCTGATAACACTTTTGGATGGCATCTACCTTCAGATAAAGGTATTGTTGGACAGTTTCCATCTTCTCATTTATTTCCAACGCTTGAGTTTGGAAGGTCGAAATGTCTATCGAGGTGCCTTTGGTTAGGTCCAATATGGCTTGAAGCTGCTCTATCAATTATTCATGCTGAGTGACCAAACCTTGGTTGGTTTTTGAACTCTGATGGAGCTCCTCAAGATTGGCCTAAAGGTGTTGAATTTGTTGCCGATTATTAGCTCTGGTCTGCTCAAAGTCTTGACTCATTCTGTTCTTGATAGTCTGCTCATCAATATATATATGATTTTGCAAGTGCTCTACCAACATGCACTTGTGTCATAGTTGTTTGATCAAATTGTCCATAGACTTTTGATTGGCAGTGGCAAAAGCACCTAATGAACCTACAACTTCCTTTGCAAATTCTAGGTCATTCCCGTCATACACCATTCTCTTCCTTTTAATTTTCACTCCATCTTTCTGGTGTGATTCTCTTTTCACAATGGATTTTCGTTTCTTAATAAAAAATAAATACAAAGGAGGCATCTCTTTGGGCAAGATGGGGCTAAGATCGCTTACAAAAACAATTTTGGAATTAGGATTTCTGAAGTTGGATTGTAGAGGGGTTAACGATGTAATGGGAGTAGAAATATCTGTGGACTGTTGTTGTTCTGTTGTATTTGAGGTGACAACAGGAGTAGCTAGTGTTGAAGGAGGCATATCTTGCCCCTGCTTTAGGAAACATTTGAGTTGAGCTAGTGCCTGGGGGCTTAGCTGACCTACCAATGATGGTTCTAATTCATGTGTTAACACCTCCTAGCTATTTGGGGTTCCCTCAACTTTGTGCTTATCAGAGTGACTTGATTCAGAACCTGTAGGCATAGCTTCTTGTGAAGGGGGAGTGGCTATTGACTCTCCTTGTAGTACCTTTGGTAGACTATTTCTCCTGCGTCTTTGAAAACTGAGAAAACCAACCTGTTGATCTGGGTTAGGGTTTGGAATCTATCTTGAACTTCTTCATAAGATCTAACTCCCCTGAATATTTAATCATACGGGGAGTTCTTGTGCATATACCACTTCAGATTGAACTGGGCTAGGTGGTTTTCCATTATCTTACGTGGATCATTTCTCTTGAAATCGATGTCAACCAATTTGACATCCTCCAGGGCCGCGACTTCAACTTTGGAGTGACCAAAATCCAATAATGAAAACATGCCAACTTGAATAGGTAAAGTCGGCCAAACATTTTTCTAAGATGCTTTCAACTCCTTACTAATGGCTCATGTCACTGTCTGGTATGCCACTTCTCTACACACCATCTTGTCAGGTAAAAATCATGTGAGAGCATGCAGAGGGACTGAGCAACCAAAAAACCTAATGCAGGAGAAATCCTCCTCAATGAACCAATCCGCGAGCTTACCTAGGTTTCCCATAATCTTGTCTGAAATCCAGGGAGGTGGGTGACCATACAGGGCTATATGAACAGGTATTACGACGTTGTGGCAGATTTCATAAAATAAATCTTTATCTTTCTCCTCCAACAATTTGGAGTGATAAAAATGAATGGCCTCAACACTGGTCAGGGTCCAACTCCAGTTCATCAATGTAAAAGGGGTCATTAAGCAGATGGCATCCATAACATATGTAGACATGTAAAACGGGGTGGGATGCCATTTTGATTTCTTTGTTTTGTAATCAATAATTCCCTTGGCCAAGTTATCTGAAAACATTTTGGCCCAATTGAAAGTGTAACCCTCGGCCACCTTGTTCATGAAAGATACCCATTTCACTGAGAAATGAGTAGGGATCTTCTTCCCAAATAGACAATAGAGAATCATGGATACATACACCGTATGAGCATCCAAATACGAAGTGGCATACATACCATGAGTGTCGGTCCTGAATTTATCTAGGTGTCCCCATTAAGTCTTGATTATATCGTGACCATTCCTGGCGTATTGAACACATTCCTTTTGCTCCAATTCTAGAATGAATGTAGCATTGTAAGTATATTTAGGATTAGGGGAAAGTTTATACATTACTTGCAGATGTTCCAGTCAGAAAGAGCCGATGGAAACCTACCGATGGTTGATGATGCTTTTGGTCTAGACATCAACATGTTCCAAGGCCCAACTTATCATGTCGTTATATGGAATGAGTCTCGTCCGTGCATCTATATTGTGCAGCTCCGACTGTGCTATGTGTCTAAGATTAGTTGTAAAAGAGTCATCTTCTTCCTTGCCAGAATCCTCTGGACATTTGATGATTCACGTTCCAAAATCTCGAAAACCTGTGTCCAAGTTTTAATGGTGTATGTGGCTCATGAAGTGCTGTTAGACATTATTTCTACATTTAGGTTTCAGTCTTCGCCTGCTGCATCAGGATTTTTCGTCATTTTTCGTGGTGCCATAATCTATAGGGAAACAGAGTGAGGTTACCTGTTGCAGATAAAATTCATGAGTTTTTCAAATAGATAAAACTTGCTAATTGTGAAAGGTGAAAATGAATTCGAAATTGAAGTGCTTTTATTCCAACAGATTTATTGATTTTCATATAACCTCAGTGACGAAGAATTTATTAACGTTAATGGAGATGTCTACATGGTGATCCATAATCCTGGTTTGAATCATTATCTTAATTAGTCATAAATGCCATCAATATTTCATCGGTTCGCGTTCGGGATTTTTCGATGTGACGGAGTGGGAACCTCCCGAATCTCGAATGCACGAAAAGCTTAATCTATGGATAATCGTCTTTAAAACCACAATTAATCATGTTTAAAATGGTGTGTTAACCTCAAGTGTTTCGGGAGTTCGGACTTCGGGGAATTTTAATGTATCTCAAGAGGAACTTCCCAAAACCTGAAACTACGAAGCAATTAATTATCTAGTAATTAATTTTAAGTCTTAATTAATCGCACTTAATTTTAAGTATTTCGGAAGTTCAGACTTCAGAAATTTTAGAATATGATACAGGCGAAATATCTAAAATCTGATCTGCGGAGTCATTAATTATCTCTTGATCATGATTAAATTAATTATTTAACATTCAATACTTCGGAATTTTGATATTTCAGTGATTCCTGAATTCACTATTTGTTAAACTCCGGAAGGATCATCTCCCGTAGTGACGTGTTATAGATGACATCATTCTGGATGACATGTCGAGAAAAGAGAGGTGCCACATGTTATTTGGAATCGTGTAAATCCTCCAATGAAAATGTCAAAAATGGGTGCCACGTGTCAACTCATGAAAGAATCAAAAGGTACACGTGTCCTACGACTTGTGCCTTTAAAAGGTTTAGGAAGAGGCATGAGCAGATACCTTTGGGTTTCAGAGTTTTTATTGTTAAGACTTATTGAAACGTCTAAAGCGACCATTAGAGATTTACCTCTTTAAAATTCAGGCGGCTCTAGAACTCCTAAGGTATTAGGATCATTCGATCAAAAGGGAAAACTCATCAACGACAAATAATGTGTGCACATTATTATTAACTAACCAGCAATGAATTTGATTTAAAATTAAAAGGTCATTTTCCAAGTTTTTGTTTTCTTAGGGTAAAATTTTATTTTTCATGAGGTGAAAAATATAAAGATCAAAAGTTTTGAATTGTATGTGTTCCAACTTAGGCTCCATCTGGGGATTGTGTCTCCCTGTGAGACGCGGAAGAATAGTATATCAAGTGCCTTTATTGGGAAAATGGAGTCATTATTTCATTTCTTAAAAACACTTTTAGGAGTTAATCATACAGAGAAAAAAAATGAACTTCAACCGAACCTCGGAAAACCTTCAAAACACACCTAATTTATTGATCTCAAGTTAGGCTATTTAAAATTTATTTTTCTTAAAACTGAGTTTGGATCTTCTTAAGATAATCAAAACAACTTTAACCGAAATATCAGACTTCTATCGACTTCATTCAGATCAAGTTTAAGTAGATGTAATAATTTATTTAGGGAATCCCGCGTTGGTTCAGAATGTAAATATTACCGAAAAGAGAATTAGATGTCAGAGTATGTTTTGTAGATATGTATGAAAACCATACATATATCATAGATATTTCTTCACTTCCAGCAATCCTGTTCAACACCTCGGTGAATTTATCTACTTCTCCCATTGAATTTCCTTTCACCGATTAATTAACACTTTTTCATTTTGCTGAGATGAGGGCAATCATTACATGCATTTCCTTTCATCATGTCTTTGGACAATATGGGGGTAATCAAATTATGAATTTCCTTTCACCATATGTCTTATATTTTAATATTTTGAAGTGGGGGCAATCAATCTGTATGTATCATACAAAGGATGATATCTGCTTAAAATTTTAAAAGGAAGATCTATCACAATTTTTTTAAATATACTCTGAAACTAAATTTCTCCCAATCTTCAATACATCTCCGCATATAGGGAAGACTTTATAGGGATTTTGATTTTCAGGGATCGACCTTGAGTGAATTAGTCAATTTAAAATCCAATAGAAGAGCTAAAGTTATCAGGATTAGCCTAGACATACTTTCTTTTAGTTAAAATCAAAGGAACGTAAATATTTTCACCTAATGTTGTTTTGGAGATGTTCTTTTAAGTTTTCAGAGTCAAGGTGAATTCCTTTCTTTCTACGAAGACTAAGGAAAGGTAGCAAAAACCAGAAGTGAATATAAATATAAGGGATAGGAAAAATAACCAGAACGAGGCCTCAGAGGGCCTAACACAAAAATACCAATCCCACACAAGTTTGTTTATTGATTCTCGAACTTCCTTTCAAGCCATTTTTTTATTTTTATTTTATTATTATTATTTTTAATTTTTATTTCATTTTTTTATTTCGGAGAAGGCTTCAAAATTTATCAGTATGACACTCTAAGCTGTAATTTTATACTTCTCTGATTCTTGGTCAAGTGACAACATTATCATGAGTGAAACCCCCTTTACGTTCGATAATATTTCCTTAAAATTTTAGTTTGAACTAGCGGGGTAGGAGCTCATACCTCAAATTTCCTTTGTATTTTCAGCAGTGCAGATTCTTAATTTATCACTTGTTTTGAGAGAAAGTGAATGTTTTGAAAATGAGTGTCGGACTCAGACGCATCCTTATCTATCATTTAACAGTAAGTATTTTTCACAGGAACGCAATGTGAAATGTCAGAGAATTGCGCAGAATAGAGATGGTATGCGATACATATGCTTTGATGTTGTCAAGTAAACATGGTTTATTTACAACGAATGATAAAATGACTTGGATAATTTACAAAAGAAAGGTAAAATTGCAAATTGAAACAAAAAAAAAGTCAATCCAAACCGATATATACAATGGGAATCTGAAATATGACTACTGCATAAAATGTTTTAAGTAACACCCATTGATAGGAGCGTCAAGAATTTCTCCATCGAGGTTTTCCAGTAAGAAAGAGTTTTTTCCCTCAGCAACCATTATTCTGAATGGTCTGAAATAGAGATGATTGAACTTGCCATGTTTCCCTGCATCTTCTTTTCTAGCGTCCCATTTTAAGACTAGATCGCCAAGAAGAAACTCCATGTCTTTAGCCTTTTTATTGAAAAGGGCCTTCATATTATCTTGGTACTTTTGAAGTTTATCATCTACTTCGGCCCTATTTTGCTGAACTTCGATGATTTGATTCATCCTTCTCGTAACATCGTTTGGCTCTTCATTTTCATCGTTCTAAAGTTACATCACAGGAAGAGAAATATTGATAGGAAGGACAACGTCAGTACCATAAACCAATTGAAAAGGGCACATACCTATTGATTTCTTGGTGCCGATCCGGTTCGTCCATAGGGCGTATTTCATGTGGTGTGACAAACCTTTTTATTTTTTGTCAACACTTTTTTTATTATAGTCATCAAGCTCTTGTTAGAAAATTCAACCAACCCATTCCCCTAAGGATAATAGGTTGTAGAATGTCCTAACACAATGTTGTATTTTTTGGCAGAATTTGATCATTTCCATAGATTTAAAAGCTTGGGCGTTGTCAGTGACTATTTTCTAAGGACAACCAAATCTCAATAGGATGTTTTCTTCCAAGACATTTATTACTACTGAATCCGTAGCATTCCGAGTTGGAATGGATTCTACCCATTTCGTGAAGTAATCAATAGAGGTTAGAATCCATCTATGTTGAGCACTTGATTGTGGATGGATTTCTTCGTTGAAGTCCAGGCCCCATTGTTGAAAAGGGGCTTTAGCTTTTACTCAGACTAAAGGTAGGGCATGGAGCTTCTACTTGCCAGTGAAAAGTTGGCATGAATTATAGGCTCTGACCCTCACGTTCACATCAGTGAATAACTTTGGCCAGTAATATCCAACCCTTAAAATCTTGTAGGCTGTTTCTCTCCAGGCATGGTTTCCTTCGCACACTCCTTCATGGAATTCATCAATGACGTCGTTTGTTTCAGATTATGTTAGGAAACATAACAAGAAACCTAGAGGGTCTTTCCAGTACAGTCAGGCATCAATAATACAATATTTAATTGTGTGCAACTTCAAAGTCCTTGCTTTAGACGGAGTCATGTCATTCAGGCACTGAAGGGTAATGAGGTATACAAAAATATCGTTATACCAGGTAGAGGTGGAAAACTTATCTTCAATTTGAATAATAGGCACCTGATCATCAATTTATTCTATATCCAGAAGTGATTCATGTGATTCGAGGTTATTTATCCCGAGCGCCCTAAAATTCGATTCGACTAACAGCTTCGCGAGGCCTTGACCTTTAACTAGCTTGGTCAGTTTCACTTCTAGACCAAACTCTTGAATTTTAGCCAGCCATCAGCCTCTTCTCCCATCACTGTCTGGCTGAACCAAGATGTCTTTGATAGCATTTGTTGGCAAGTAAGCGATTATTTTGGAATGAAATACATATGTTCTAAAGGCCTTGGGAGCCTTCACCATTGCATATGATTTCTTCTCAAGTATATCGTATCTTAATTCTACGTCCCTGAAGATTTTACTAAAGAATTCTATTGGTTGATCAAATGCTTCTCCATTCTTTTGCAGGAGTACCGCTTCAACAGTATGTTCAGAAGTGAATGAGACGATTAAGAATTCTTTTGTATATTCTGGACTTGCTAGCACTGGTGCTTCCCCTATAGATTTTTTGACACACTCGAAAGATTCTTTATCTCCGGCAGTCCACTTCACTTTGTCGTCTTTCTTCAACATATATGTAATCATTTTAATTATTTCAGCAAAGTTAGGAATAAATATTCTTAAAAAAATAATATTTTCTAAAAAAGATTGAATTTATTTTATGTTCCTAGGGATATTAATCATGTCTATTTCCTCAACTCGCTTAGGGTCGACCTTGATTCCTTCTTTTGACACTATATGACTTAAGAGATTACCTTTTTGCATAGAAAAATGTGATTTCTTGGGATTAAGAGACAAAGAAAACTTTCTGCATTTTTCAAAGGTATTCCTAAGGTGCAACAAATGTTCTACATCAGAGTTAGAAAAACCGTCAAATCATCAAGATAAATAACAATGAATTTTTCTCTCTCACCGATGAACGCGATGTCCATCACTCTCTGGAAAGTATCCCCTGCATTCATCAAACCAAATGGCATTTTATCATACATAAAGGTTCCCCATGGAGTGATAAACATAGTCTTTTCTTTGTCGTCTTCATGAACAACAATCTGATTATAACCCAAAAAACCATCAATCATGGAAATCATGTTGGCCCCTACTACATTATCTAGAACATGATCCGTTTTCGGGAGCGGGTAGTTGCCTTTAATGGATGACCGATTTAAATTTTTGAAATCAACACAGAGCCTTATTTCTCCATTTTTATTTCTGACGGGAACCAAATTCGCTACCCGTTCAGAGTACCTGAGTGGAACGATGATTTTTGCATCGAGAAGTTTCTTGACTTCCCTTTCTATCACTGGTAGGAGAATAGGGTTTATTTGTCTGAGTTTCTGTCTGGAAGGTTTAATACCATGTTTTAAAGGAATGTTATGTTCAATAACAGAGGTATAGTAAGTTTTCAGATCATCATTGTTAGGACCATACAATGTACCTTTTTGCTCACACTTTTTGCTACCTTTACACCCTTGTTTCACTCACATTTAAACTCACATTATCACCTTACCCTATCTTTCCAAAGGTATACAATGTCTCTTCTCTTTACTATATGTTTAATCTGTTTTGCATATAATTTTACATTACTCTCGTACTTAACCATTGATCAGAAATGTATAAGTGTTGAAACAGTTCGAACTGCAGATTAGCATTGAGGCCTGTTGTTGAAACAGTCTATGGTCTATGATGCTGAAACAACAACACACAGAAGCTGCTACACTCTCTGTGGACTACGATGTTGAAAAAGCAACTTACACAAAAGCTGTTACACTCTCCGTGGTCTAAGATGTTGAAACAACAATGAAGTTTTTACATTGACCACAACAACCGCACCTTGAGCCAGAATTAACCATCGTTGTCGCGTGACCACGTGCTGAAACAGTCAGAATGCAAATCCCGTTGCTGAAACAGCCCGCGATTTGCGATGTTGAAACAGCATACAACAGCAGTAACGAGAAGACAAATAAAGAAGTTGTTACTCCAGCTGAAACAGCAACACCCCACTCAACACCTTTTCAACTATTGTAATAGCATTCTGTTGCGGGAGACTAGGATATCCTATTCCAGTATAGAGAGTCGATCTGACTAAGAATAGGACTCAGATGTACACATGTAATTGGATGATCAAGTTGTATCGAGGGGATTCTCCTCTTTAAATAAGAGGAAATCATCATTAGGGAGGATCTTCTATTTTTGGCTAAGAAAGGATTTACAGAGAGGGACATATTTTTTATTTCAGACATTGTAATATGATACAGTTGACAGATGAATAAAAGACTGTTCTGAGCATTTCTTTCTAGTTCCTCTCCTTTTAGGGGAATCTTGTGAGAAGGGAGGGCCCACCTTCTTCACAAGATTCACCCATTAGCTTTGTAGTGTGTTAGGTTTATTTCTTTTCATGCCTTGATTAAATTCTGTTTTGCTGAAACACTACTTTATTGAACTCTGTTTTGTTGAAACACTACTTTACTGAACTCTGTCTTGCTGAAACTTTGCTTTAATGATTGTTACATTGTTTTCATATGATTCATGCTTGGGTAACTGTTAATCATTCTAATTAGCAATCATGTTTGGTGAATTTATGAAAGCTTGATAATCAGGGACAGGTGCTGAAGATTCCTGCTTGGGGAATAGGGTCCTGTTCTCTGTTAGAGATAGTTAGTCTTCAGTGCATTTCAATTAGTAATGAGTTCATGAAAGTGTGCTAATCGGAAACAAGTGCTGAAGATTCCTGCTTGAGGAATAGGGTTGTGTTCTCTGTTAAGAGGTAGTTAGTCTCCAGTGTGTGTCAATCATTTCAATTAGCAATGAGTTCATAAAAGTGTGATGATCGGAAATAGGTGCTGAAAATTCCTGCTTTGGGAATAGGGTCATGTTCTCTGTTATAAGATAGTTGTTCTTTCCTTTTGCAGTGTCTTGAATGATTTCTTTTCAGGTTGTTATTTTCTTAATGTAATCCAGGATTCTTTGGACAATTATTTCTTTAAACATTGAACTCTGCAATAGGTAGATTACTTTCCTGTAATTCAAGTTAGAACTTCAGTTTGTTCAAGGTAAAGTGTGACTAATATATTTTTACTACAACTTTAGGTTGCTTTTGAGATTGAGCATATATAGTGCGTAATTACCTTTGAAATAAATAGACTTCCCTGGGTTGACAATTTATGTAGCACTTGATTGTTTAGTTAAATAAGCAATTATAGTGATCAACATTTTGGCGTCGTTGTCGGGGAAGGTAATTATAGATTTCAAAAGAACTTATGATTTTTTAGATACAAAGATTGCATGAGAGGACGCAGAGACCCCAAAGACACTGACCCTACAGGTGGCAGGGGCAGAGGAAGAGGAGGAAGAAAGACTTATATTGACGAGATTATATCAAAGTCTGAATCTGCTGCTCAACGACCAAACTCTCGGAAACCAAAATCCCAACCTTCATTTCAAGCAAACTTTGAAACAGGGAAAGAAGTTTGGAGTCCTGAGACAGTTGAGAAACCAGCAAGAAACATTGAGGACAGAGAAAGCGCAGCAGAGGAGCAGACAGAAGAAAACATGGATGAGTACAATGAAGAATTGCATCATGAAGAATAGGCAGGTCCTGAAGGAGAGGTGAATGATGAAAACTCTTTCTCCACATTAGGATTTCCTATTGGTGATCTTCCTAGAGGGGTAGCTCCCATGAAGAACATTCCACTCTCAACACTACCTAACTTTCATGGTTTGTCTTCAAATGATCCTGATGAATTTCTTTTTGAGTTTGATATATTATGCAGAAGTTATGATTACATTTCCAATGCTCAAAAATTAAAGCTATTTCCAGCAACATTGAAAGGAAATGCACTAAGATGGTTCATGAGTCTTGGAGGCCATGTAATCACAACATGGGACCA
>ML803795.1:150776-177600 GCA_009831015.1 Picea engelmannii | reverse complement strand
CTTAATGAATTGGATGAAAAAAGACTAGATGCCATTCATCAGACAACTATGATTCAACAGCAAAGATCAAAATGGCATGACAAAACTATCAAGCATAAGCAATTCCAAAAAGGTAATTGGGCCCTACTGTATGACTCTCGGTTCAAAGAATTTCAAGGGAAACTACGTACCAGATGGCTTGGACCTTACGAAGTAGACAATGTTTTCCCCAATGGAACAGTAAGGCTCCTCACAATCGATGACTCTAAAACACCGTTACTTGTAAATGGTCATCGACTCCGTCTGTACCAGCGTCCTATTTCCAAAGAAGATTTTAAGGCCACATGTGTGGCAGACTCTCATTACCTCTTTTTCGAGGGGGCTCCTACCCCTCATTGCAATTAATTATTTTTAATTTAATTTCTTTAGTATGAGATTAGATTTCGTTTACTAATAATCCCTGTCAAGAAATACCATGTTACAATCGATTTTTGCAGATTCTTGATCAAAGCACAGGCCTACTAAGAAAGGACGATCCTACTTCAAGAAGAGGCAAGCTTCCCCATTGCTGAAACACCATTGTTCAACAACTTTTTCCTCTTTCTTCATTGCTGAAACACCACTGTTCAACAACTTTTTGACTTTCTCCATTGCTGAAACACCACTGTTCAGCAACTTTGTGCCTTTTCCCCACTGCCGAAACACCACCGTTCCACAATTTCTCGTCCTTCTTTTCCCATTGTTGAAACACCACTGTTCAACAATTTTTCACATTTTCCCCCATTGTTGAAACACCACTGTTCAACAATCTTTCACATCCTTCCCCCACCGCTAAAACACCACTGTCCAACAACTTTTCACCATTTTCCCCACTGCTGAAACACCACTATTCAGCAACCTTTCACCATTTTCCCCATTGCTAAAACACCACTGTCAACAACCTTTCGACATTTTCCCATTGCTGAAACACCACTGTCAACAACTTTTCGCCATTTTCCCCACTGCTGAAACACCACTGTTCAGCAACCTTTCACCATTTTCCCCATTGCTGAAACACCACTGTTAGCAACCTTTTGACATTTTCCCATTGCTGAAACACCACTGTCAGCAACCTTTCGCCATTTTCCCATTGCCAAAACACTATTGTTCAGCAATTCTTCACATTTTTCCATTGACGAAACAACACCATTCAGCAATTGTTTCGCCCTTCTTTCTGTTGCTGAAACACCAACTTTTTAGCATTCTCTGTCAATAAGCTTTTGCACTCTCATACTACATTTTGTCCTTCCAATCAACAAATCCTTGATACAATTCATCTAACAAATCAAAAGTCCCTGCCACGGCCACTACAGAACTATTATGGACAAGCACTATATTTTGTTTGAAGTACGAATCAAAAGGTAAAGGTGAGGTATGTAAATTTTATGTAAATACAATTAAGCTATAGTTAATGAGAAGATTCCAACTCATTATTACCACTCATGTAAAATCATTATTAGCCGCACTTGAAGGGGGGGGAGGAAATATCAAACTTTTATACCATCATTTCACACGAATTAACCACCACCATTCCTATTTACCATCCTTTCATTTGTTTCACCACCATTTGCATGCCTTCACTCGAAAAACTCACTCTGCACAGAAGCGGTTACTCGACTCTTTGACGCTGCATTTTATCAAGCTGTTAGCTATGGGAGGCCCTATTATATGGTACGAACCCACCACGATAGCCCTGTTAGAGTTGTATCCAAAAGTCTATCAATTTTTTTTGCAGGCAAGATGGCTCGGTTATTTTTAGAGACTCCAAGGGTTTGATCAACAACAGGTTCTACAATTTCTTCGAAATCTCCAGGAAGATCATTCCATTGTTCAAGGGGTTTGGATTCCAGTTACAGAAGAGTATATAGCGCAGGTTTCGGGTCTCCCTACCAATGGCATTCACTTGTTCAGCCGCAAACATATCATCCTTAATGCCCAGCAGGATTTCCTCTTTCCAGGGGAACAAATTGAACCTAAAGGTCGGGGTGTCTGACTTAGCTCGTTGCTGCCTCCATGGCCGAAAGTTGCAAAATTTGTCAAGCACTACCTTACCTGTGAAGGCCGATACCAGGTAGTCTACCAGACTGATTTTTTCCTATTGTCTCATTTACGGCATGCTAGATTGGTGAACATTCCTTATTATCTACTCGGATGTCTTAAAAATATGTCACACTACTGTAAAAAGGCTAAATATCCCACCCTTTAATTCACCCATCAACATCTCGTTCAACTTCTTATCCAAAAGGGTTTTTCCCAACAAAACCCTCCACTAAACAACCCACCCATAGATCCCCAAGAAGCTGTTGAAATTCCTGAAAATCTTCAGGAACAGCAACCACAAAACCCTCCAGACCCTCCAGAAATACCTAACAGTCCGCCTACAAACCCAATCAATCCAATTAACCCCCCTACCATACCAAGCCCGCCCCACATTTTACCAGAATCATCCTCTCCTGCCCTTCATATTCTTAGCAATGATTCTGAACCAGACAATTCTCCCTGTCCCATCATTGAGGAAAAGCCCCCACGTAAATGAAAGCAAATTCCTTTCTTTCTGCCTTTTTTACAAAGAAAACGAACAAGGGCCTCAACAAGGGCAGCCGCTACTGCCACTGCCCTAAACCCCCAACCCATCCAACTAATACCCCGTACACCTCCAACCTCCCAAATGTCGGAATCTTTGTCTATTCCACCCACGGGCACTGAAACACAAGAACCAGAGGCCCAGTGTGTTGCGACATCATCCGTTTCAAATTTAGTAGCTGAAACACAAGAACCAGCTACTCATCAAGTAGCTGAAACACAAGAACCAACTACCCATTTAGTAGCTGAAACACAAGAACCAGCTACTCATTCAGTAGCTAAAACACAAGAACCAGCTATAGCTGTCACATAAGATCCAGCTACAGCTGAAACACAAGAACCAGCTGCTGATATTGATACTGAGATACAGGAATCAGAGGCCCAGGGTGCTGCAACATTACTTTCTTTACATCAAGAAGTTGAAACACAAGAACCAGCTATAGCTGTCACACAAGATCCGGCTATAGCTGTCACACAAGATCCAGCTATAGCTGAAACACAAGAACCAGCTGCTGATATTGATACTGAGATACAGGAATCAGAGGCCCAGGGTGCTGCAACATTACTTTCTTTACATCAAGAAGCTGAAACACAAGAACTAGTTGTTGATCCTGTAGCCGCTCCACAAGAACCAGCTAGTGCGGCTGTGACTGCTACACAAGAACCAGTCACCCCTCAACCAGAACCAACAATGGCCTCTGTCCTACAAGAAAATGAGTTCCTAAGGTCTGAACTGGAAGCCTACAAGCAAGAGCTAGCCATGGCAAAGGAAGCCTATGAGAAGGAACTTAAATTGTACACACTAGCTCGCATAGCAACCACGTCAGAGGGGACTACAACAGAGAATCCGTGTAGAGAATATATGTGCAGTCAATGTGGGGACATCTACTATCAAGCAGGCTACAAAGTAATTCAAATTCCAATGCCAGGAGCTTCCCCTACACCTTCGACTTTTGCAGTCAAAGAAGAACACCCTGATGTTACACAAGAACCAGCAGGACCTTCCAAAATTAAGACTGAGCCCTGACCTGCAACAAATGTCAAATCTGAAACCCCTGCTTTTGTTAATAACGTTGTACAAACATTGTCTATTGATGAATCTACCCCTCCCATCCAGATCAATACCCACACCTTTGTGGAACAAGCCACTCAGACCCTACCTCAGCCTACTACTTGCAACGCTAAAACACAAACTCAGCCATGGGATGAGCAGGCAATAATAGAGAAATGGAAAAAAGAGTCTGTTGTTACACAGGCCAAAAGCCTGCAGGAACATAGACAAATCTGGATAAATCATATCTACTCAAATTGGGAAGCTTTGGAGCAAACACGCCAGGAATCTCGTGCCCTTAAGAAACAGAATAAAGAGCTAAAAGGCAGATTTCTCCTGATATTTGACTTGGCACAAAATCTATTGGCTGCAAGGAAACCATCCTGCAATTACTCTCTATTCCTCATGGAACGACTTACATGGTTTCAGATCAAATCAATCAAAGAAGGAAGATCCCATGCAGTGTTAAATCCAGCAGATTTTGTCAAAACCTTTGCAGAAGCCTCTGCTATGGATCAACACCTCCTCTGTGAGGTATATCTTCATAATGAGGTCATCCCTGAGAACCGACAGCTTAACCTTAACCCTCTTGTCGGTGACATCCAGATCCGGGCACTCACCTCCTTCCTTAACAATCAGATTATATGGCAGGATGACTTCCTAGCTGCCAAGCACAATGAGGATAACCGCCTTCTCTGGATAAGGCCAGAACCACAAAATGCTGCCACCTTTGTTACAGAGTATTATCAGTTTTTAAAGAAACCAGGGATGACTCAACACATTCAGCAATTACAGACATCAGTGTTTCAGAAGTGTCAACATTTCATTAAATCAATAGAGATTGCTGCCCTACAGGCAAATAACATGTTTTGGCAACAATCTACAGAGAAAAGACAAGAACACAATCCTTTTAGCCCTACTAATCTTGAGATAGAAATCTCCAGGGTACCTAGCTACATCAAGTGTGTTCAGCAATGTGCTGAAAGTTGGATAGGGTACCAGTTTCATTTTCCTATCCTCTGGATGCCAGTAGAGAAATATCAAGTCCATTATAAGTTGCCCAAGAAGGCCGAAACAACAGCTTGGCAAAGGTTACAATGCGTTCAAGGGTTCAGAGCTCCAACAGACATCACCTTCCATAGCTACTGCTTGAGTAACTTGCACGCTCAGAGTCGGTATTCAGATTCTGATTCAGAGTGAAGTTGCCTGAGGACATGCAACATTTTAAGTTGGGGGTGATGTTAGGACCATACAATATACCTTTTTGCTCACACTTTTTTCTACCTTTACACCCTTGTTTCACTCACATTTAAACTCACATTATCACCTTACCCTATCTTTCCAAAGGTATACAACGTCTCTTCTCTTTACTATATGTTTAATCTGTTTTGCATATAATTTTACATTACTCTCGTACTTAACCATTGATCAGAAATGTATAAGTGTTGAAACAGATCGAACTACAGATTAGCATTGAGGCATGTTGCTGAAACACTCTGTGGTCTATGATGTTGAAACAAAAACACACAAAAGCTGCTACACTCTCTGTGGACTACGATGCTGAAACAGCAACTTACACAAAAGTTGTTACACTCTCTGTGGTCTACGATGCTGAAACGGCAATGAAGTTGTTACATTGACCACAACAACCGCACCTTGAGCCAGAATTAACCATTGTTGTCGCGTGACCACGTGCTGAAACAGTCAGAATGCAAATCCCGTTGTTGAAACAGCCCGCGATTTGCGATGCTGAAACAACATACAACAGCAGTAACGAGAAGACAAATAAAGAAGTTGTTACTCCAGTTGAAACAGCAACACCCCACTCAGCACCTTTTCAACTATTGTAATAGCATTCTGTTGCGGGAGACTAGGATATCCTATTCCAATATAGAGAGTCGATATGACTAAGAATAGGACTCAGATGTACACATGTAATTGGATGATCAAGTTGTATCGAGGGGATTCTCCTCTTTAAATAAGAGGAAATCATCATTAGGGAGGATCTTTTGTTTTTGGCTAAGAAAGGATTTACAGAGAGGGACGTATTTTTTATTTCAGACATTGTAATATGATACAGTTGACAGATGAATAAAAGACTGTTCTGAGCATTTATTTCTAGTTCCTCTCGTTTCAGGGGAATCTTGTGAGAAGGGAGGGCCCCCCTTCTTCACAAGATTCACCCATTAGCTTTGTAGTGTGTTAGTGTTATTTATGTTCATGCCTTGATTAAATTCTGTTTTGCTGAAACACTACTTTATTAAACTTTGTTTTGCTGAAACACTACTTTACTGAACTCTGTCTTGCTGAAACTCTGCTTTACTGATTGTTACATTGTTTTCATATGATTCATGCTTGGGTAACTGTTAATCATTCTAGTTAGCAATCTTGTTTGGTGAATTTATGAAAGCTTGATAATCAGGGATAGGTGCTGAAGATTCCTGCTTGGGGAATAGGGTCATGTTCTCTGTTAGAGATAGTTAGTCTTCAGTGCATTTCAATTAGTAATGAGTTCATGAAAGTGTGCTAATCAGAAACAAGTGTTGAAGATTCATGCTTGAGGAATAGGGTCATGTTCTCTGTTAAGAGGTAGTTAGTCTCTAGTGTGTGTCAATCATTTCAATTAGCAATGAGTTCATAAAAGTGTGATGATCGGAAACAGGTGTTGAAGATTCCTGCTTTGGGAATAGGGTCATGTTCTCTGTTATAAGATAGTTGGTCTTTCCTTTTGCAGTGTCTTGAAGGATTTCTTTTCAGGTTGTTATTTTCTTAATGTAATCCAGGATTCTTTGGACAATTATTTATTTAAACATTGAACTCTGCAATAGGTAGATTGCTTTCCTGTAATTCAAGTTAGAACTTCAGTTTGCTCAAGGCAAAGTGTGACTAATATATTTTTACTATGACTTTAGGTTGCTTTTGAGATTGAGCATATATAGTGCGTAATTACCTTTGAAATAAACAGACTTCCCTGGGTTGACAATTTATGTAGCACTTGATTGTTTAGTTAATTAAGCAATTATAGTGACCAACAATCATAAGACTAGGAAAAAACATCTTTATAGTGCCTAAGCAACTCAGCGTACTTACTTTTCATTTGGGCCGGAAGGTATTTTGATATATTTACCATTTTTGGACCTTCGTTAGTTCCTACATTACAGTCTTAAAATTCTTCGGGTTGGGTACGTAAGGTAGACTTTAAAGGTATGTCATGTTGGTCAAACAACCTTTCTAAGGGGATCAAGCCTATGGGAATCTAATTGTTCTTAAGCAAGAGAATGCGGTGGTTTGCAATATTGTCTTGGAAATTTTATGGGTTCTCTCCTTCTTGCATAACCCAAGCAAGATCATTATGGTTTTTCTGATCTATGTGAGTTTCATAAAACTAAAACTCATCAACCATCTCCATAAACTGTTTAATTTGTTCATCATCTTCAAACACTTTCAAGTGTTTAACATTGTTCGGGATCGAGGGTCTATGTCTCATCTCGATGTGATATTTCAGTTTCAAGACAGTAGGAGGTATGAAGGTTGCAACAGCCTTGGCCAAGGAGTCAACTTGTTGATTCTCCATTCCGGGAATAGAGTGAATATTAAAGGATGAGAAGAAGTTCTCTATAAGATCCCAGGCACAATTCCTGTATGATCTCAACCTTGGGTGCTTAGCTTGATATTGTTGTTTCATTTGTTTTACAATAAGCTCTGCATCACCATAAACTATCAGATGTTCGATTTTCAACTTCCTCGCAGCTTCTAATCCTAAAACCAGAGCTTCATATTCAAAGACATTATTCGTATAATCGATATCCCATTGTAGTCTATAAGATAAGGGAATAACATACTCATCACCTGGTGCCACGAATAAAACTATAACTCCTGCTCCTTCACAGGATGAGGCACCATCGAAGAACATTTTCCACATTCCTTCTATAACATTTACATTTTTCTTTGTTATTTCTATTTTTTTATTTTCTTCTTCTGTATATTCTCCAAAATCATCATCTATAGATAATATACAATTTCCTAAGTCATGATCAACAACATAGACTAGGTAATTATTGGGGTTTTGAGGGTCACTTACAGTGTACGCAAGTCTAGTTTCTCTGTACAGATGCGTGAATTGCACACCAAAAATTGGGATTGTAGAGTAAGTCATGTCTAGCTGAACTGATCCTCGTAATTTGGCAGCCCAAGACCTAGATATAAGCATGTCATACTTGGCAGAGACATCAAAAACGAACACATCCATAAGGGTACTTTTCACAGGGATCTGAGCAAGATTTACTACAAAATCTTTAATCATGCCTAGGCACTTAACCTTTCTAGAGTCAAATGAGTAAAAGTCTTGATAAGGTATGGTAATTTCAAGGCCCAACTTTTCCATGATAATTTTAGGCATTAAATTATGAGAGGCCCCAGAATCTAACATGCAATTGTGGAGTAAATGGTCATGCACAGTTAGTGTAATATATAATAGAGAAAAAAAATCCTTATTATTTTCAATGTGAGGATTGAACATGATCATAGGTCTTTCATCCTGCAGATTAATAACGTTTGCATGACATTCAACATCAGAAAAAAATATTTCTTTAGCAATTTGCTTTTTATAAATCGGGTTTTTTGCAAGTTCAACCATAGGCATTGGGATTTAATTTTATTAAGTTCATTTTCTAAAATGAAACCTCCAATTGTTTTTTCAATTTCTCTGGTTGGAACTTTTGCTTCTGTATTTTCCGGTTTCTTAGTTTGCATTGTTCTTGTTTCATCTGGATTTGTTCGGGCATCTTGTGTTTTAGTTGGTGGTTTAGTAACTGTTGCCTCATTCATTTTACTTCGCGACAAAATATTTTTTGGGGGAACATTCGTAGAATTTTTTTCTCTGGGCCTTAGATCATACTTTTGTTGGAGTTCGTCCATTATTGAGTCATCGAGACCTTGATACGTAGAGTCTCCTAGATTATTGATGTTTTCCTCATTCTTAAATAGGGATTCCAGGTCTAAAGATTTATCATAATCCTGCTTGGTTAAATGTGTCTCAAGATCGTCATCACTAAGGTTTTTCAGATCTTCTTCTGATTCTTCATAATCTTGCATTTCATCCCTCTGCATGAAAGTTTCAGTTTTGAATGGATCTTGGATTTTTTTATCTTCATTTTTTACTTGTCTCTATTGTATTTGGGGTTTAGGGTTTCTCCTGAACTAATTCCTAATGTATGGATCAGGTTTGGCTTGATCTAATTCCATTCTGGATATTTTTTTTGATAAATCTTTCATTATCTTGGCCATCTCATCCATTTTCTCTTATGTGAACTTCCCAGATCCAGAGGGTCCTTCCTGTTCTTTGAAACACCTAGGTTCTCTGGTTCCCAACTCAACCTTAGTTTTTAATTTCCCGGATTCCATCATATTGGATTCAATTTCGATGGCATCGTCTTGCATTCCTGATAAAGTGGTAGATCTCCTTTATCTTATAAGTAGAGCGAAGTCATAATCAAAATCCCCTGCAAAAGTTACTTTTGCAGTAGGTTGAGAAGGTTTGACTTCGGCTAGGATTTTGTTATACAGTTTATTGAACCTCTGGTTGAATTCAAGGATTGATTCAGAAGTCTTCTTTATTAAATCCCCGAATTCGGTTAAATAATAGAGATGGTCCTTTTTCTCGCCCCACTGTCTTAGGAAGGCATTTTCTAGTTCGTGATATGATCGTATGGAGCCTACTGGGAGTCCTCTGGACTAGGTCCTCACTTGTCCTTCAAAGGTTTGTACTTACATCCTTGAGTAAACGTCCTCATTTTTTATGCCAAGGATATCAACAAACTGATAAAAAAATCTATGTGTTCTGTTGCGGTTAGACCTCCTTCTCCCATGAATTTGGGGAGGTTCTTCATGTAATTTTCAGGAAAATCATGAAGGAAAGCAGGGAGGACCAAGGGAGCGTATCTAGCAGCTACCTTGGAAAATATTCTAGGGGGTTGAACTTGTCCACCGGCTCCTACACCTCTAAAACCACCAACACCAACACCTCCAGCACCAGTCATTGAAAACCTAGGAGATGGACTTCGGGGGCTAAAAAGGAGATTTTCAAAAACTTCAAAAGACTGGAAATTTGACCTCTCAACTACTTCGGGGGATTACAAATGAAGTTTGGGAAAAAAATCGTGATGAGATGGAATATCTAGATCAGGAGGAAAAGGGAAACTTGAGTTGGGATCCTCAAATTTACCGGATGTATATATAGGAGATGTGATAGGGGATGAGTCTGGGTAGAGAAAGTACTCTTCGGGGTTTTGGGAAACAAAAACCTTTACTTCGAGAAAGGAGATAATCTACAGAGTGTCAATGACAGAGGGGATTGAAAGGAACTATTAATTATCACTGGTGAAAGTATCTGTGAGGTCAATCTCAACTTTTATCTCGAGAATTCCTACCTCTGGATTTTTAATTTTAACCTCAGGTTTACTAGTTGACGCTTCCACATAATGAATTTGTTTAAAAATTTCTTTAGGAGTTATTCCTTCAATAGAAACCTTAATATTAACTTTTGTAATTATAGGTTGATAGACCTTACCTGCCAATGCAACAGTGTGTCTGAGATATCCCTTTGGTTTCTACAATTTTTCAGGATCTGACACTGGTGTAGTTTGGTTTTCGTCTGGGTTTTTCCTGGTATTCCTTCGACCGAATGCCAATTTTTTCTACGGTGGAGTCACCGTGTGAAAAATAAAATAAGCCTTACTTATGTATTCAGTTTATGTTCACCATCAAAGACCAAAATTTACCTTGTCGTTTTCCCAAGGAAAATGATTTCGTTTCTTCATCCCTGACAATGACGGCAAAAATATGTTGTTCTTGAGATTAATCTTAAGGCTCAAATAGTAATGTTAGGCATCAAGTGTTTAAATAAAATGTTTTAAATGAGTAGTTTTCCTACCTTTAGTTATATAATAAATGATCCTTAAATGAAATTAATAATAGGACAATGCAGAGGTTGTATTTTGTTGTGTGAGTCACAATTATAATATCAAATGGTGTGAAGGAAAGTTAAAAAACTATTAATCAAAGCTAAGCATCAATTGCAGATGAGTCTCACCTTGTTTGCAGCAGAAGAAAAGTAGAGACCGCACCCTTGAACAAAATATGAAATGCAGTAATTCACACAGCTTGGAGGTCTTGTTTTACTCACATTAAATATAGAGGAAAAACTTCTTACCTAATGAATTGTTGATATAATATGATCACACTAGTTGTAATCCTAAATTGTAATCAATCACTTTTCAAGGAATTACATAAATAAATTCGGAGAAATGGAAATACAGAGGAAACACATAACTCAAAATGAACGAAAATTAGAATCTTTGCCTTCACTTGTATTAATACTCAAAAAAGAGAGTTTCTCTATTACATCTGGCAAGAAACAACCCTCCATAGATCTTGAATCTATGTACTTATACAAAATATGTCACAACTCAAAAATCGTTGGACTTCTTACAATATCTAATTAAAAATAGCATACATCTGAATAAAACAACAACATGCAAATCTTGATGAGCTTCTCTGGCATTCTCCTCTGTCTCTTCGTCTGTTGGCAGAAACACCTCTTTTCCTTAGTCCTTTGGGCTGAATACACATGTCATTAGGGTCACCTTAATCATTTGACATATTTTCTTGGTCGTTTTAGTTTTGTTTCCATCTATCTCTCTAGATATGTTCAACAAGGCAATGAATCACATTTGAGATCATGGGGGAAGAATAATCAGATGAATAACACTGCATTGGCTCATCAAGGAATGGATAACGGGAACAAAAAAAGTAACCGTATATGGAAATAATGATAATGGAACAAGTGTATGATGATGAAGTAGTGATAAGTGGAGATTAGAATGTGGGTGGACGAGATAAGTGGCTGTTGAAAGGTGAAAGGTAGAGAGGACATAAGGAAAGGACATTGTGCACATTTTCTTACCTGCACCCAGCTATGCTTGCTTTTCCATGTTCAATACAATGGGTGCATCTATCCAAAAATTCCACCATGAACCTTGAGGGATCGATTTTTTCACTTACCTCGAAAGCGAATAATTTCCTTTCTATCTGAGGCAACTTTTCTTGGATCCTTTTTACTTCTTGAGTTGTGGCCTATAACTATGAACCTAGATTCACTAGCCATTTATTGATTTTAAGAAGATCAATCTGGCTCATTTCTTGAATGGCTGCCAGATTTTCTTCTTTGCTCTTTATGAAATTATGATGGTTCATTTCTATATCAATTTTCCCCAGGGATTCTGAGATATTACTTCCTTCAATATTAATCATCCCTTTATTTAATGATGAAAACTCTTCTAGACAAGCTTCTTTTACCTCTCTGGAAACTAATTTGCTATCTTCTAGATTTTCTTCCAAGACCTTTAGGGCCATCTCACCTTTTAATTGTTCAGAATGAGAAAAAAAAGGAAAATCAGGGACATTATCTTTCTTCATATATATGAGGACTTCAAGAAACTTAGAACAGGCCGAGCGAGCCTCTTTTTCCTTGACATAAATTTCCTTTAGCGAAATTTATACTGCCTAATAGCACTTTTGGATGGAATCTACCTTCATATAAAGGTCTTGCTGGGAATTTTCCAGCTTCTCATTTATTTCCAACGCTTGAGTTTGGAAGGTCGAAATTTTTATCGAGGTACCTTCGGTCAGGTCAAATCTGTCTTGAAGCTGCTCTATCAATTCATCACACTGAGTGACCAGACCTTGGTTGGTTTGTGAACTCTAATGGAGCTCCTCAATATTGGCCTGAATCTGTTTAATTTGTTGTCGATCATTAGGTCTGATTTGCTCGAAGTCTTGACTCATTATGTTCTTAATAGTTAGCTCAACGGTATATATCTGATTTTTCAAGTGCTCTACCAATAGACACTTCTATCATCATTTTTTGGTCAAATTGTCCACAGATCATTGATTGGCAGTGGAAAAAGCACCTAACGAACCTGCAACTTCCTTTGCAAATTCTGGGTCATCTCGGTCATTCCCGTCATACACCATTCTCTGCCTTTTAATTATCATTCCATCTTTCTGGTGTGATTCCCTTTTCACAATGGCTTTTCATTTCTTACTAAAAAATAAATCCGAAGAAGGAATCTCTTCGAGAAAGATGGGGCTAAGATCACTTACAAAAAAAAATTCAGAATTAGGATTTCTGAAGCTAGATTGTTGAGTGGTTAGCGATGTAATGGGAGTATCAATCTCTATGGACTATTGTTGTTCTGTTGTATTTGAGGTGACAACAGGAGTAGTTGGTGTCGAAGGAGGCATATCTTTCCCCTACTTTAGGAAAACTTTGAGTTGAGCTAGTGCCCGGGGGCTTAGCTGACCTGACAATGATGCTTCTAATTCCTGTGTTAACACCTCCGAGCTCTTTGGGGTTCCCTCAACTTTGTGCTTATAAGAGTGACTTGATTAAGAACCTATAGGCAAAGTTTCCAGTGAAAGGGGAGTGGCTATTGAATCTCCTTTTAGTAACTTTGGTAGACTATTTCGCTTGTGTCTTTGAAAACTGAGAAAACCATCATGTTGATCCGGGGGTAGTGTTTGGAATATGTCTTGAACTTCTTCATAAGATATAAATCCCCTTAATATTTCATCATACGAGAAGTTCTCATTCATAGACTGCTTTAGGTTGAACTGGGATAGGTGATTTTCCACTATCTTACATGGATCGTGACTCTTTGGAGTGACCGAAATCCAATAATGAAAACATGCCAACTTGAATAGAGAAAGACGGCCGGACCTTTTTCTGAGTTGCTTTCAGCTCCTTACTCATGCCTCCTATCACTGTATGGTACACCACTTCTCTACACACCAGCCTGTTGGGTAAAAATCATGGGAAAGCATGCAGAGGGACCGAGCAACCAAAAAAATGGATGTAGGATAAATTATCCTCAATGAACCAATCTGCGAGCTTACCCAGGTTTCCCACAATCTTGTCTAAAATCCAAGGAGGTGGGTGACCATACAGGGCTATATGAACAAGTATTACGACGTTGTGGCAAATTTTATAAAAGAAATCTTTAGCTTTCTCCTCCCACAATTTGGAGTGATAAAAATGAATGGGCTCGACACTAGTCGGGGTCCAACGCCAGTTCATAAATGGAAAAGGGGTCATGAAGAAGATGGTGTCCATAACATATGCAAACATGTAAAAAGGGGCTACTTCCCTTTTGATTTCTGTTTTTTGTAATCATCAATTCCCTTGGCCAAGTTATCTCACAACATTTTGGCCCAATTGAAATTGTAACCCTCGACCACCTCGTTCATGACAGATACCCATTCCACTGAGAAATGAGTAGAGATATTATTTCAGAACAAACGATAGAGCATCATGGCTACATACACCATATGAGCGTCCAAAGATGTTACGGCATACATACCATGAGCGTTGGTCCTAAATTTCTCTAGATGTCCCCACTAGGTCTTGATTATATCGTGACCATTCCTGGCGTATTGAACACATTCCTTTTTCTTGAATTCTATAATGAATGTGGAATTGTAAGTATATTTAGGATTAGGGAAAAGTTTATACATTACTTGCAGATGTTACGGTCGAAAAGAGCCGATGGAAACCCGCCAATGGTTGATGATGCTTCTGGTCTAGACGTCAACATGTTCCAAGGCCCAACTTATCATGTCATTATAAGGCATGAGTCTGAGTCATGCAGCTATCTTGTGCAGCTCCGAATGCGCTATGTGTCTAAGCTTAGTTGTAAAAGAGTCATATTCTTCATATCAAAACTTCGGAATTGTATGTGTTCCAAAACAAAGTTCATAGGAAACATTAGTCCTTAAAACATGAAAAGTAAGATGAAACTTAAGATATAATCCATGTAATACATTTCACCTCAATATCCCCTTCATGCATCACACCATCCCAAGACCCCATGTGAGTTATCATGTTTAAGTATGGGAGGGCCTTCATCCAACCCTATTAATCCTATCACCTAGACAGGAAACAAAATAAACCAGGTAGAGGGACAAGTCCCAAGAGTGGTAAGGGAAAGTAAAAACCCTTCAAGAGTAAGTGTGAAAATGATATGGTTTTAGGGCTTACTTCATGGCTAATGGTGTCATTGAATCCATTTATATGAGCTCCTTGTGGAGGGTGCGCTTTCTATTGAGTTACCCCATATTTACGTGCTATTTTTTCCAATCCCCCTTATTTTAGTTTTTCTAAATCCTACTTTATTATATATTTGCAAGTCCCCTTTGTAAGTTTTTGAGCCATTAGCATTGTATTTCTTGGAATGGGGTGAGAATTGAAAGAGTATAGCTCAATTTTGGATTGGATTTCATTGGTCCTCTTTGCTATCATTCCTTATTTCTTTAGCATCATTTTCTTATTCTCTTCATAGTAGCTATGAAACAACCTCTGGGCCTTTATCCCCTCTTCTCATGAGAAAATGGACCATGACCCATTTCCAAAGCTTAGGACACTATGAGAGGATCCAATATTGACAATGTTAAGTATGGAGGGGAATGGAACATTACCCTTGAGAGGGCCCCTGAGTAGTACCCCTTTTTCCCTAGGTGGTGACAACACGGGGCTAGGGCACATAGGATGACCACCAATATGAAACAAGTCAACTGACACAATTTCCAAAACTAGTGATCCATTATCCAACTTCAATCAAACATATTCATCCACATGCCAGACAAATTGAGCGCAACACTTTGCATGAAATAAGGACTAACATACCTCATGGTGATGATGGATTACCATGTCCCATACTCTGGACTACTAGAATGTGATGAGACTTGGTTGAACTGTAGTTGTAAAGGTGAATGAGGGGGGTTGTTGGGATACCATCTGTGGACATGTTGATAAAATTCATAGTTGGGACCATGTTTTCCATTGTGGGCCATGATACATGATCTCCTCTAGTTACCCCTAGGCATGGGGGTGGGAAAAAGATAAAGAAGTATAATATTGGCACCGAGGAACCACTGAAGATGGCTATCATCGAAAATTATTGGGATAATAAGACTATAATCCAGGTGGTATATCTGTTGAAGGAATATGAGGATTTTTTTCCCCAAATATTATTTGAAATGAAGGGAATCATTAGCTCCTGTGGGGACATGAAAATTTATTTAAATTCAGATGCTAAACCAGTGAAAAGAAGGTCCTACTGCTTAAACCCCAAGTATAAGGAAAAGGTGTGTAAGGAGTTGGATCAGATATTGTATGTTAGAATCATTTTCCTCATTGAGGAGTCATATTGGATTAGTCCAATGGTGGTGCAACCAAGGAATATGGGTGACATTCAAATTTGAGTCAACTTCTGTAGTCTTAATTCCACTTGCGTTCATGATCCGTACCCTACTTATTTTACTGATGAGGTTCTGGAACACGTGGGTGGATGGGAGGCCTATTCCTTCACATATGTATTTTCAGTATATCATCAAGTTTAGATCGTTGAGGAAGATCAAGCCAAGACCATGTTTTTGACTGAATGAGGCTCCTTTTCTTATATGTTGATTCTCTTTGGATAGAAGAATGTTCCCATGTTATTTTCCAGTATTGTTGTCAAATCGTTCAAAGAATTTATTCACATGTTACTAGAGGTCTGGCTAGATGAGTGCATGATATTAATCGTGTTAAAAGAGGACATGCAATCCCTCTGATTGATGTTGGATAAATGTCACTATCTCCATATTTCCTTAAATTTAAAAAAATGCATCTTTTATACAATGTTTGGAACACTATTGGTGCATTTTGTTTTTAAGGATGGATTTTTGGTGGACCAAGAAATTTGTTTTTCCATACTAGATATGGTGTCTCCCACTTCTGATAGGGAGTTGCATGCCACCTTGGGTCATACAGGATATTACCGATGATTCATTCATAGTTATGTGAATATTTCTGCACCACTGGAGAAACTATTGCATAAAGACACAAAGTACCTATAGTCATAGGAATGCCAGGAAGAATTGGATATTCTAAAGGAGAAGCTGGTCACTGCACCAATCGTGGTCTTTCCTAATTGGTCCAATATTTTTCATGTTCATTTGGATGCCTCCTCCATTGTGTTGGGAGAAATTCTTGTGCAACTGGGAAAGGGGAATATTGATTATCATGTTTACTTTGTTAACTGCAAACTCTTTGATTCCAGGAAGAAATATATAATGACTAAGCACAAGGGCCTAGCTATGGTGTATGCCTTGCAAAAATTTCACCATTATTTTCTTGGCAACCCCTTCAAATTCTTTATTGACCATTTGATGCTCACATATTTAGTTAACAATCCAATGTTGGGGGGGGGGGAATATGTCATTGGATTTTCTCTTTCAATATTTTGATTTTGAGGTGGTTTTCAAACCGGTATCAATTAGGACTGGACCATTTATAGAGAATCAATTTTGGAGAAGCGGGTCGGAGCCTAGATGATGAACTCCCAAATGTGCAACTCTTTTTAGTAGAGGTAGTTCCTGATCAACTACCAATATCGATGAATTTATCACCTCTAGACGAGAACCAACTAAGTATACATAGGCCTAGCACCACCAATGGGTGACCTGTAGTGATAACTATCATTTAGTTGTTGGACAATTGTACAATCTATGGGACAATGGAATTCTACGCAGGTGTGTCTTAAAGCATGAATATGACATGATTTTGTATGAAGCACATAAGGGAATTGCAAGAGGTCATAATGAAAATAAATAAATGGTGCATAAGGTCTTGCAAGTAGGTTTATGGTGTTCATCACTATTTACATATGCCAAGGAATATTGTAAATGTTGTGACATCTGCCAATGCATCGAAAAACCTTGTCGCAAAGATAAAATTCCTTTGTTTCCCATTGCCACATTGGATCCATTTTATAGGTGGGACATCAACTTATTGGGACCCATCGTCCCCCCACATGTCGAATGGGTGTGCACTACACCATCACAACCACTGATATTTGACCAAATGGTCTGAAGCAGTGTCGGTCAAGGATCATACTGTAGAAATGGATATGTGGTTCATCTTTAAGAATGTGATTACTAGGTTTGGGTGCCTGAAAGTGTTAATGAGTGATCAAGGTGAAAACTTCTTGAACAAGAATATCCATGATCTAACCCAGGATTTCATGATCCATAATTAGAACATAACCCCCTATAATCTGCAAGCTAATGGTACGATTGAAGATTTCAATAATATTTTAGAACATGCCTTAACTAATGTTTGTCATGTGGAGCATGACGAATAGAATCAACGTATTTGAACAGTATTATGGGAATATGGAACAACCTATAAATGGTTGATGAAGCGTACTCCATTCAGATTGGTCTATGGAAAGGAGGTCATCATGCCACTAGAATTTATTGTTCCCATCTTGTGCATTGCCATAGCCATGCAAATTTTATATGAGTAGTCACTTCAATATAGATTATATGAACTTATGGAATTGGAAGAACATCATCTTGTAGCAGGGTTCAACCAAGTGGTCAAGAAGCAAATAAATAAAGCATGGCACAATTGCAACATCCACCACAAAATGTTTTATTCGGGGTCTTTGGTTCTATTATATGATAGAAAAAATTTCAAACACCTTGGCAAGTTAACATCATTGAAGTCAACACAACCAAGTTAACCACATTGCAAGGACAACCTCTAAAGGGAGTTGTCAATGGAAATAATTTAAAGGCATATTATGGCCCACAAGGGTTAAACACCATTTAACAACAATAATCAAGACAAGAAATAGTGTAGCTTAGGCATAGGGTAGGGTACGGAGTAGGTAGGTAGGTACATAGTCGACATAATTGAACTTTTCAGAAATGTAGGACATGTTTTCGTCACATAGGTGGATTGGGAAAATTGACAAGTTTGCATATTTCCAATATTTCCATTCATGGGTGAAGTTATTAACCATGTACAAAGTACTACCTCTGATAGGGAACTCACACAGGAACGACATGAGCTACATGGCGATACACCATGCTAAAAGGTCAAGCAATCCAATTCATCCATATCACACATGACCTAGATACATAATCAATTATGATTCCAGATTCTAAAAGGCACATCACCAGTACGATGGATCACAACCATTATCGACCACTTTGTGGGAATTAGTCGTGAATTCCACTAGTAGAATTTGGAAAATAAATGACTACATGACTAAAATGTTTAGTCACGACATGAAAAAATGACTAAATTCTACTATTTTTTTTTCAACACAGTTACAAATGACTAAATAGATGACTAATTTGATTCTCGGGAAAAAAAGAAAATCTAAATAATTAGTCACACAAATAACAACGACTAAATAAATGACTAATTTGATTGTCGGGTAAACACAACTAAATAAATATTAGTCACACAATATAATTTGAAAACTTAATATACACTATAGCTATGTGGATGATTTAAAATATATTAGTCAATGGTTATGAAAAATATATCATATTTCGTAATATTATAATATTATGTAATATTATAATATTATAATATTGTTTTTATAATAATTCCTACTATCATTTCACTCATTTCATGGCATACTTTCACGACAGATGACAAATTTTGTTGACAATTAATGTATTACTACTCTTTGAAGTGGTGGGAGAATACGGTATTGATCACATTCATAACTTGACAAGGGCATAGAGAATTGATGAGGGTGCAGAAGGTGAGAGAATATGTTGCTCTTCATAATTTGACGAGGGCGTAGAGAAGGTGGGAGAATATGATGCACTTCATGTAATTATACAACTAGTCCACGGGCACAGAGGGCATAGTTGCAATGGTAAATATTCAACGGGGCAGAGGGAGGTGTGTTTGGGGTTTGAGGTAATATACAACTAGTCCATGGGTGTAGAGGGAGTGGGTGCAATGGTAAGTATTCGACATAGCAGAGGGAGGCGTATTTGGGGTTTTCGACCTGACCAATATTGCACAGAGGGAGTGGGTGCAATGTTAAATATTCGATGGGGCAGAGGGAAGTGTAATTGGGGTTTCCAGCCTGACCAATATTGGATCCCATGAGAAGTATTGGAGTCGGTGAGGTTTGAATTTGAGCTGGAGCTGACCAGGGGAGAGGGGTTTTAGTTAATTAGACCATTGGAGCTTGGAGCCAACAAGAGGAGAGGGGTTTTAGTGAATTCAAGCATTGGAGGTTGTATTGGGGTTTCAAGTAATATAAAACTAGTCCATGGATGTAGTGGTAAGTATTTGACAAGGCAGAGAGAGGTGTATTTGGGGTTTCTGGCTTGACCAATATTACGCAGAGGGAGTGGGTGCAGTGTTAAATATTCGACGGGGTATAGGGAAGTGTAATTGCGGTTTCCAACTTGACCAATATTGGATCCCATGAGTAGTAATGGAGTCGGTGAGGTCTGAATTGGAGCAGGAGCTGACTATATGAGAGGGGTTTTAGTTAATTGGACCATTGGATCTTAGAGTCGACCAGAGGAGAGGGGTTTTAGTTAATTCGACCATTGGAGATTGTATAGGTATATAATCAGCCTACATGGTGGTTAAAAATGTCGTGGAGAGGACATGGAGACCTCTCAAAAGGAGAAGTAAGAATTCTAATTTGCATGGACCTTTTGCATCGAAGTCATAGGTAAATAGATTTATGTTTGCAAACCCTACATGTCTATTTGTATTTTATATTTTTGTATTAGAGTCTATTCCTTTTTGGATATTTACATTTGAAAAGCCTAGATATTTACGTGGATGATGAATTTGGTTTGACACATCTGGTGTTACTATATCTTCCACATCTGTCAATTGAAAAATACCATCACTATGCACCTCGTTAGAAATTGACCAACTTGTTTTCGTGGGGTGGGTGATTCGGTGCTTGTGAGGGTAATTCTGGTGGTTTGGATTTTTAGTTCTTAAGTGAGGTGAGGTGTTTTTTTGTGAGAGGTGAGGGGATAAAGGCTAAAGGAAAATGGATTAAGTTGAAAGTCTAAAGGTGAAATGATTCTATTGAAAGGTGAATGGAAGGCTTCTGGTTAATGGTGAAAGGATATCTCAAGCCCCTACCCTTGAGAGAGCCTTTCACCATTATGTATGCCTTTGAAGGCCTCACCATTAGTAGCCAACGTGAGCACTAGAAATTATTGACATCCTGTCTTATGTTCAATGTTGAGACTCTTAAATTTATAACATATTTCTTGTACTTGCACCTTATTTATATCTTCTCTTAGTTAAACATTCAATTTTTTGATAGACACTTAGTTATTTCTCTCTCTTCTTTCAATATTGATTGGGTTGTTTCTTTTTCACTCCCACTTGTTGTGCCTACATTGCATGTATATTTATATGGAGAGTAAGGAATAAGTTAATATTTGAGGGAGGGATGATCAGTCAATTCCATGTCTTCCATAGGACTATGTATGCCTTTGAAGGCCTCACCCTTAGTAGCCAACATGAGCACTAGAAAGCCTTGACATCCTCTCTTTTATTCAGTGTTGAGACTCTTAAATTTATATCATGTTTCTTATAATTTCACATTATTTATATCTTCTCTTAGTTAAACATTGAATTTTTTGATAGACACTTAGTTATTTCTCTCTTCTTTCAATATCGATTGGGGAGTTTCTTTCGCACTCCCACTTTTTGCCTCTGTAATGAACCTTGAATTTATGGCCTCAACAATTTCTCGCTGCATATTATTGTTCCGATTTTAATCGACATGAGATCTAATATGGTTTCCAATTCCAATATTTCATGCCACATACAACAAATATTTCCTATTCTACATAAAATAATTGACAAGCCCAATTCAATACTGAGGTTTTAGTTTATAATTGTTTTCTAAATATAATGTATCCTAAGATGAATTTATAAGTTAATATTAAGTACTAATATAGCTTAGTGATTAAGCTAACTTGTAGTACATAGATTCCATAGCTACCCAAAAGTCTTATGAATGAAAAAAATTAAAACAAGCTTGCATATCACAACAACCCTTTTATGCATGTAAGGATGGTAAAAAATTTCATTTGGTTTACTAAGTTGATATAAATTTTAAATGATTCACATCGTAGTATTTTATTTTGATGAATATTAGTTCGAAGGGGATTGTTGCATATTTATGTTCATGTTCCCATATTTCTCTTAATGGGGGAGGCAGAATGAAAATCCCCCAAGCCCTTCTAAATTCAACTCTCGTTGGTCTAAGGATATTGAATTTAGGGATTTGTGTGATAGTGAATGGAAACATATGGATGATCGGTTGGAGGAATCTGTTCCATTTTAATTTAGTCACAATTTTAAAATTGTAAAAATAAAATTTGTTGAGTGGGCCAAATACAAACTCAAGGATCCATAAGAGTAGACATGGATACTGGAAGAAGAAATTTCTAACATTTTCAAACCTAATATGAATGGAATTTTCAATGAAGAAGAGATAAGTAGCTTAAATATTTTGGAGCCATGAAAAAAAGAGTTTCTTGACTAGGAAGAATCAAAATGGAGGCAAAAAACTAAAGCAGCTTGGGTAGCACGGAGAGATGAAAACAACTAATTTTTTTCACAACTATGAAAAGATGACAAAAATATCAAATACCATTTGGAGTGTTAAGAATGAAGTGGGAAGGAAATATCATAGGTTTTCTGATATGGTTAAGGTGAAAAAAATTCCTTTCAATAAGCATTTTAAGGAACCTCGTAGAGAAAATGTTGTTGACATAATTTAAATGGCAATTTTTTCCTAGTTTTGTAAATCAAGATAATATTCCACACCTATCAATTGAAAAATATCATCACTATGCACCTCGTTAGAAATTGACCATCTTGTTTTCATGGGGTGGGTGATTCGGTGCTTGTGAGGGTAAGTCCGGTGGTTCTGATTTCCATTTCTTAGGTGAGGTGAGGTGTTGTTTTGTGAGAGGTGAGGGGCTAAAGGTTAAAGGTGAATGGATTAAGTTGAAAGTCTAAAGGTGAAATGATTATGTTGAAAGGTGAATGGAAGGCTTCTGGTTAATTGTGAAAGGCTCTCTCAAGCCCTTACCTAAATGTCTCTATCCCCTCCCTAAAGAATGGATCTGGTTGGTATATTGACTAATTCAACTCCTCAAACTCCTAATTGATGATGGGTTAGTTTAGGACTAATCCTCCATCTCCTTCAACTCCTATTTCAACTCCTAATCTCTTGGTTGACTATGCCACTAAGAATTTCCTATGCTTCTAAACCAACATTTTCAAATACATGGAATTCATAATTAACTTTTTATGAGTCAAGGTAAGCAAATAAATTAGGGTACAATGTATAAAAAAATTCAGAGTTTGGGTAATAAAAAATTTCCTTAGCATATGAATCGATTTCTTTCTCAAGTATTGTAATATGTTCCATGACAGTACATCCAATAAACATACTCTTGTTATTACATAAATCAAAACTCTAAGCACAAGATGATTGATCAAGATTCATATGCTTAGTTTGTTCAAAATATTTGTCAAAAGAAAGGGGTCTATTGTTTTCAATCACTGAGTCATTATTTAAAGATTACATAGATAAGAGTTTCATTCTGCTAGTAGGTGAAGAGTTTTCCTCTAACCAATCTTCCTCTTGTTTCTCTTCAATTATAATTGGTAGGTCAACAAAAACCTCATGTAGAACAAGTTTCATGCTTCCAGTCCAAGATATATCCTCCCGTGTATTTATTCTTCTGCATGATCATTACTACTTGCAGAAACAAGGACATCTCCAACTAGATATGCCCATACTCATGAAGGGGTTTGTGGTTACACATAGGGTACTCTTAGTCATGGATACACTAGGAGGAATAATAACTAGAGGCACCATATTTTATATCTATGTTGCTTCGAAGACCCTATCTGTGTTGGTTGGAAAACCTTGGTAAGTGATATATCTGATGCCTATGTTATTTTGTTGAAGCTAGTAGATCTAAACTATAATCACAAGTGTGGTCACTTTCTATCATTCTTCAATATCATAAAAATGGAACTCTGGTATTTTTAGAAAAAAAATGTAATTCTGATAGTTTCAGTGCATGATAGTTTTAGAAAAAAATTCTTTCAAGCTCCTTAAAGTGCCCCAAAAATAATTAATCTACAATAAAAGACATAAAATTCATGAAAAAAAATTCTTTTAAGATCCTTCATGTGCCCCCAAAATCATTAATTTGCAATAACTTGGCCAAAACTGAGAGTGGGAATTTGCAGTAAGAACTACATGCTCCACAAGACTGCCAAATTGCAGAGGATTCATATCTGCCAAGGCTCATAAACTCCTCCTTCTATGACACATTTCTCGTTTCCTATTTTCTTCTCTAAGCAATTATTGCTTTTCCCAACCTCTCTTCACAACTAGAAAATGAAAACTCATAGACTAGCTTAGTTCCTTGTCAATTTTGTTGTTGTTAACAACAACTTAGCTAATTTTTCTCCCTTGTACTATATAAATTACCCGTGATTTGTTAATTAACAAATCAAATTAATATTGGAATGTAGAACATCAAAGATGAGTCAAAGTCGAAGGTTGAAAACAGATGAATACCATGTATATGATAAGAGAATAGCCGACGAGAATGATATGGACAGATATCCATGTCCATGTAATGATTTTCTTCATGGAAAGGTGAGAATTTATTTATTTATTTATAGACATATGATAAGACACGGGCATAATGGTGGAAGCCCTTGGAACATAAATTATTTTGAAGATATGATACAATTGCGTAGTATGAGAGATGAAGAGGTACCAAACATCACTAAAGTGGCACCAAACATAGATGAAGATGCAACAATGCTATATGAAGGGGTTGATGTTCATAGAATGTTGAATGAGGGTCTAAACGATGACTGGGCCAATTCAATGGAGGATGCTTTAAAGCCTGTGTATGCTAATTGCAAGTTAAGTCAATTGAAAACAATCCTTCAAATTCTAAACTTGCAAGTGGTGCATGGTTGGACAAAGGAGAGTGTAGATGAGTTATTAACATTATTAAGTCAGTTGTTAACATGTGACTCCACATTGCCAACAAAATGAAGTCAATGTAAAAAGCAAATCATTAAGCTAGGATTAGGGTATGAAAACATACACACATGTGTGAATGCTTATGTATTGTTTCGCAAAAATCTTGCAAGTGAGACATAATGTCCAAAATTTCAAGAAGGGAGGTATAGACCAAGGTTGAAATCAGTTATGGTTCCTAGGAAGGTTCTTCACCACTTTCCACTAATCCCATGATTACTTCGAATGTATAGGTGTAGAGACATTGGTGAACGTATGCAATGGCATGCTCGAAATAAGAGCACTGATGGAAAACAATGACATGTGCCTGATTTTAAGATGTGGATGGAATTTGATAAAACATGGCCTGATTTTTCCCAAGATCCTTATAATATAAGGTTGGGTTTGGCTCTAGATGGGGTGAACCCATTCTTAGATCAAAGTACTAAATGGTCAACTTGGGCAATGTTTTTAATAAATTATAACTTGCCTCCATGGTTAGCAACTAAACCATTTTTCTTAATGTTATCATTGATTATACCTAGAAAGAAAAGTGTGACTTCATATACAATCAATACTTATTTAAAGCCACTATATGATGAGCTAATGGAATTGTGGAAATGAATTGAAGCAATTGAATTATTAAGGGATGGTCATTCAATCAAATTCACTTTAAGAGCTTCCTTATTGTTTACTATTCATGATCCTCCTTCATATGGAACATTGACTGGTCTCAATGTTCAGGGATACCATGGATGTCCTTGCTGCAAATTTTAGGATTTTGTGAGGCACTCAAGAAGTTTGCATAAGTGTATTTATTGTGGACATCGTGCTTACCTGAAAATGGATCATCTGTATCATTGAAAAAAAACATGTTTCAATGGTTAGGAAGAGAATCGTGAAGCATCATTACCAATAACGAGTGAATACTTTATTGAGAATGGACATAAAATAATGTTGTTTATTGAAAGTGATGGGATTTGTGGTAGTAGATATGATCCATGTAATGAAAGCGATGTAAAAAGATTATGCATATTTTATAATTTGCCATACTTTAAGGATATAGCCATCAGGCATATTGTTGACTTTGTGCATACTAAGAAAAATATAGCCTATGCTATTATAGAAACTCTTTTTGGTGCTTCCAATACTATTTCATCACATGAAGACTTGAAACAACTAAATATTCGTTGAAATATTTGGGTTGAAAAATATGATGATGAAAAATATAGAAAACCTAGTGCCCCTTATGTCTGGACAAAGGAACAACGTGCACAATTCTTAAATTTGATGTCTCGGACTTGTTTTCCCACTGGATATGTAAGTAGTAATATCAGAAGCCAAACTAACATGAATAGCTTAAGAGGCCTCAAGACCCATGACTATCATGTCATAATCGAGAATATTTTACCTATTGTGGTCAATATATCAAGTTTGGCAAAGGGACCAACATTGGCAATTATAAGGTTGGGCCTAATATTAAAGAGAATGAGTTTAATATATTAGATCCTTCAAACTTTGTTAGTTTGAAGCAAGAGGTTGTTGAAGTCCTTTGTCTATTGGAACGTGAATTTCCACCAACAATATTTAACATTTCGATGCTTCTTTTGATACATATTGAATATGAACTAGAGCATTGTGACCTAGTAAGAACGAGATGGATGTATCCTATAGAGAGATATGTGAAGGTTTTGAAAATAAGTGTCCGTAGTAGGGAAAAACCAGAAGGTAGCATGTCTAAGGGATATTCAATGCAAGAGGCCATGGGATTTTTCACAAAATATATGAAGGATTTTAAAAGTCTCAATCGACGTGTATGGGATGATGATGAAGATGAAAGAGTTGCAAGTGAAGTATTAGAAGGCAATGGAAGGCGCTTTAAGCTATCACATGAATAAAGAAGTGCGATACATGCATATGTTCTTCAGAACAGATCTTCATTCGATAAGTGGCGCAAGTGAAAATATTTTTTACACAATAATTTAATGATTCAATTGCATTTAAAGATTTATATTATTAATCTTATTATCTTATACGTTCATATTCTATGTAGGAAATATGAAGAAGAGTATCAAACATGGATGCAAAATCGACCTCAAAAGCGCAGAAGTCATGATTTGATTGGAGGTGATTCATTTCCAAAATTTGAAGAATGGATTGCTAATGCAATCAATGATGCAAAAGAAGAAGGTCAAGATATAACAGTGGA
>ML803795.1:86875-100665 GCA_009831015.1 Picea engelmannii | reverse complement strand
CATTGAACATAAACACATATGCACAGCAATTGATAAAGGAGTTCACCCCTCTTCTGGGCTACATCTCCTGGTCCAGCTTCCAATGGATCATTATTATTAATTGCTCAAAAAGTGCTCAAAAACATGTCTTACAATGCTCAAACCGACAAACCAACTGCTCCAATGGCTTCCTAGTGTGCCAAAACCCCTGTCTGGGCTCTTTCGGCACCTCAATCGGTCGAAAAATGAGAAAGATAGGCCTCCTGGAAGTCTCCTTCTCCAAGCTTGTTGTCTCTGGTTCTACAATTCACACCCTCCTTGAATGAACCTGGCTCACACGCTCTTTTAAGCGCAAAAACCCAGCACCGGGCGCAACTGCGCCAACGGTGCAAACCGTAGGACGGTTAAGGGCGCGCCAGCCCCCAACCGCCTCGGCACCTGGGCATATGGCCATGTGACCTTGCGCTTGGATAAAAGGTGGTTTAACCATTTGAAAACCGTGTAAACCGACTCCCGCACTCTAGCTCGGGGTCATATGTAATATATATATAAAAAGAACTGTGGGCCATATCAAAATCCGTGCACAAATGTTATAACAGCGCCACATTTTAATATATGGTTAAAAACTTTGTTTTATGGTTATATATATCCGCGCGCAAACATATTATAACATGGTTATATGGTGTGGAATGAAACCACGGGTCGGGGCTAAGCCCCGGCCCGCCCCCTTTTCCACTCAATACAATACACACATCTAAATACATGCGCGTTGACAATCATAACAAGGAACGTCGGGCGAAAAGTTGGTTATTGGAATTTGCAAAGGCACTATGTGGAGGAGAGGTTCGGGGGTCAAACCCTGTGGACTCCAACATTTTATACATAGAACTCCTTAGCCAACCAGTGAGTGACACGTGGCGCCCTTGGATTGGGCCACGTGTCCTCCTATTATTGACCACCCAAGGACACGTGTCAACATCCAACTCACCAACAACCGACCAATCAACATCTGCCATGTCACCACCGTACGGTCTATATGGCCCTGCCATGTCAGACCGTACAGACTGTACGGACAGGTACAGTCAGCATCAAATTTTTGCCTGTTGAGCTTGGCGAACAGATCGTGATATCTTCTCCATACGGACTCCGTTTGAAAAAGTAAATATACCACCAGAATCAGGAAGACGAGACGGACGCAATGGCACTATTTTCGTCGCATTCCGAGCACTTTGAAAATTTGAGCAAAATTTGATCCCCTGATCACAACATCATTTGCAATGGCTCTTAATAGGATACTTTCAACTCCAACTGAAGGTTGTGAAATCTATGTTGACGCTATATATTTGCACTTGATCTTACTGTCAAATTTACAAGACTCTAATGTTTCCATATACTGGACAATATCTTCTGCCCCTGGTTCTTTGTTACTATTTTCCACCTCAAAGAAAATGTCAAGTTTCAACATAGTCAGTTCAATAAACAAATCGAAATAAATAACAATTTAAATTCAACCAAAAACCAACACTTACTGTCAATTTGTTTCTTTTGGCCTGCAACCCGCCTTGATCAAATGTATATGGAACCCTCACATTTCTCTTGCTTTCATGCCTTTGTTCCTCTTTGTCAAATATTCTTCGGAACACATAGTTTCCTTCAATGCTTCCCATTCTTTTGGAGATAGAGTGGAGTATATCCTATCTTTTCCTTCAATGATTAATTTTATGCAATTGTTTCTATAGTTGTTCATCATAAGCATCATCTTAGACTTTTAATATTTTCTAGATATTTGTCCACCAACAATCTCAAAAGAATTTTCCATTTTTTGTATAACATTTTCCACACTTCGTGGATCTTGATCTGCAAAATTTGATTTGGTAATATCCAAATGGGCCCTACATCTTGTTCCCAACTCGAAGGCCCACCTTGTTGCATTTGGCCCTATGGGCTCACCATATTTCGACATGTCAACCAAGAATGGATTCATACCTTATATTTTACTTTCTTTTGTATTCCTCTTTGTAAATCTATAAAAACCTTGACTCAATCTTTGTATTTTAACAAAAGAGGACACATCTTCTGAACCACTAGCAATATTTCTAGTTGATCTAGTTCCACCAGTAGACGCAATAGGTGTATTTGGAAGAAAAACATATGTAAGTGTATTATCATCACAACTTGCATTAACCAAAACTGCATGCTTCTTGGCCACATCAAATTTGGCAGTAGCTAGCTCAATACCGGTCTCTATAGATGTTGGTTCTAATATATGATTTTATTTTGAATAAATGATCTCCAAACTTGATTCTCCTTTTATGTTATGATTATTGATAATCTCTTTTAGAATTTCCGTGAAGAGATCATCCTTGCGTTGTACATCACCATGTGCAATATTTTCCTGCACATCACCACCTGCATTATCAATTTCCACATCACCACCACCACTATTCTTTTCAATAGTTACATTTGTTGCATCATTAATGTGTTTGCGTCTACATGGAGTTGGTGGCAATACATATTTATTTCCCTTTGATTTTTTCTCCACTTTCTCTTTGCTATTTTTTTCTTTCCTATATAAAAAAAGTCATATTATGTCTTATATACATAAATTTCTTTCCTATAAAAAATTAAACACTATTAAAAAAATAATATACTACTTAAGTGGATTAACAACTTGCATGTTTGTAAAACCAAGAGAAGATAAATATTCATCATTCTTGGCTACATTTTCTCTGCAAGAGAACTTATATTATGTCAATATTTCTGCATTATCGTTGAAGTCATCTAGTTTGCACTTCACAGTATTTTTCTTCATATCCTAAAGTCCAAATAAATAATGATGTATAAATCATCCACTTGAATTAGTAGAACAACAGTGGAATATGAGTTTGAAACTTGGATTTTATTAATTGCATGTGCTGAAAAATTAAGTGCACAAGTGAAAGAACAAAAGCCACTTAAAATAAGTCCCTGAAGTGTTTCTTATATAATTTGAAATCAATAGTAAATAAGTGAAATACAAACTCAGATTTTCTACTCAAATAAGCAGTGGATAAACAATAAAATACGTAGAATTTAATTGAGTGATTGCTCCAAAATCCAAACATATAGTAATATGATCAAATGGGTTTATTATTAACCCTTAACAATAAGTGAAATGCACTTCAAAACATGAATGAACAACTCAGGTTTTGTATACAATGTACCAACAAAATAATGATGATTAGATTGAAAAATGCATGAGTAAAACAAAAGTGAAAAATTACATCATACATATAATCAGAGTTTAGGTGACAAATCATCATCATAATCATCTCCATTTCCACCAGGATCAGAATCTTGATCACTTGTGTGTGCATCTTCTTGATTTTCTTCATCATCCTCATATGTGGCATGCAATACATTCTCTCTCCCAATCTCTTCATTGGTAATCAAATTCTCTTCTTCAATCACTCTATCATCATCTTCAACCACTTCTTCGAATTTTTCTTGTAAATTATTGACGTATTTCCCATCAAGTATTATATCGAAAACTTCCATGAATTTTCGTTTCAAACGAGACTCTATTTGAATGACATATGACCATCCTAGGCTTCTTACATCATCAATTAGAAATGATTGGTTAATTTGAAGAGGGGAGACATATGGCTCATCCATCTTTGATAAAAATTGTCGTGTATTTGCACGTACAAATCCATACTCATCATGCTCTACTGCAGATGGTTTGACCCACATACATTTTAAAAATAAAAGACTATTTTCACCATAATCAACTTGAATAATTTCTTGGATGAATCCAACATAAAAAATAAACTTTCCTTCATGAAGACATTTAGCACTAACAACACAATCACAATTTGCCTTTCCTTTGTCCTTTTCTTCCACTCTTCAATGACTACCATAGGCCCACATTCCACTAAAATTCATAGCCCATATATGTGGAAGTTGTGAAAGCTCACTTTCCTCCACTGTTATATCTTGACCTTCTTCTTTTGCATCATTGATTGCATTAGCAATCCATTCTTCAAATTTTGGAAATGAATCACCTCCAATCAAATCATGACTTCTGCGCTTTTGAGGTCGATTTTGCATCCATGTTTGATACTCTTCTTCATATTTCCTACATAGAATATGAACGTATAAGATAATAAGATTAATAATATAAATCTTTAAATGCAATTGAATCATTAAATTATTGTGTAAAAAATATTTTCACTTGCGCCACTTATCGAATGAAGATCTGTTCTGAAGAACATATGCATGTATCGCACTTCTTTATTCATGTGATAGCTTAAAGCGCCTTCCATTGCCTTCTAATACTTCACTTGCAACTCTTTCATCTTCATCATCATCCCATACACGTCGATTGAGACTTTTAAAATCCTTCATATATTTTGTGAAAAATCCCATGGCCTCTTGCATTGAATATCCCTTAGACATGCTACCTTCTGGTTTTTCCCTACTACGGACACTTATTTTCAAAACCTTCACATATCTCTCTATAGGATACATCCATCTCGTTCTTACTAGGTCACAATGCTCTAGTTCATATTCAATATGTATCAAAAGAAGCATCGAAATGTTAAATATTGTTGGTGGAAATTCACGTTCCAATAGACAAAGGACTTCAACAACCTCTTGCTTCAAACTAACAAAGTTTGAAGGATCTAATATATTAAACTCATTCTCTTTAATATTAGGCCCAACCTTATAATTGCCAATGTTGGTCCCTTTGCCAAACTTGATATATTGACCACAATAGGTAAAATATTCTCGATTATGACATGATAGTCATGGGTCTTGAGGCCTCTTAAGCTATTCATGTTAGTTTGGCTTCTGATATTACTACTTACATATCCAGTGGGAAAACAAGTCCGAGACATCAAATTTAAGAATTGTGCACGTTGTTCCTTTGTCCAGACATAAGGGGCACTAGGTTTTCTATATTTTTCATCATCATATTTTTCAACCCAAATATTTCAACGAATATTTAGTTGTTTCAAGTCTTCATGTGATGAAATAGTATTGGAAGCACCAAAAAGAGTTTCTATAATAGCATAGGCTATATTTTTCTTAGTATGCACAAAGTCAACAATATGCCTGATGGCTATATCCTTAAAGTATGGCAAATTATAAAATATGCATAATCTTTTTACATCGCTTTCATTACATGGATCATATCTACTACCACAAATCCCATCACTTTCAATAAACAACATTATTTTATGTCCATTCTCAATAAAGTATTCACTCGTTATTGGTAATGATGCTTCACGATTCTCTTCCTAACCATTGAAACATGTTTTTTTTCAATGATACAGATGATCCATTTTCAGGTAAGCACGATGTCCACAATAAATACACTTATGCAAACTTCTTGAGTGCCTCACAAAATCCTAAAATTTGCAGCAAGGACATCCATGGTATCCCTGAACATTGAGACCAGTCAATGTTCCATATGAAGGAGGATCATGAATAGTAAACAATAAGGAAGCTCTTAAAGTGAATTTGATTGAATGACCATCCCTTAATAATTCAATTGCTTCAATTCATTTCCACAATTCCATTAGCTCATCATATAGTGGCTTTAAATAAGTATTGATTGTATATGAAGTCACACTTTTCTTTCTAGGTATAATCAATGATAACATTAAGAAAAATGGTTTAGTTGCTAACCATGGAGGCAAGTTATAATTTATTAAAAACATTGCCCAAGTTGACCATTTAGTACTTTGATCTAAGAATGGGTTCACCCCATCTAGAGCCAAACCCAACCTTATATTATAAGGATCTTGGGAAAAATCAGGCCATGTTTTATCAAATTCCATCCACATCTTAAAATCAGGCACATGTCATTGTTTTCCATCAGTGCTCTTATTTCGAGCATGCCATTGCATACGTTCACCAATGTCTCTACACCTATACATTCGAAGTAATCATGGGATTAGTGGAAAGTGGTGAAGAACCTTCCTAGGAACCATAACTGATTTCAACCTTGGTCTATACCTCCCTTCTTGAAATTTTGGACATTATGTCTCACTTGCAAGATTTTTGCGAAACAATACATAAGCATTCACACATGTGTGTATGTTTTCATACCCTAATCCTAGCTTAATGATTTGCTTTTTACATTGACTTCATTTTGTTGGCAATGTGGAGTCACATGTTAACAACTGACTTAATAATGTTAATAACTCATCTACACTCTCCTTTGTCCAACCATGCACCACTTGCAAGTTTAGAATTTGAAGGATTGTTTTCAATTGACTTAACTTGCAATTAGCATACACAGGCTTTAAAGCATCCTCCATTGAATTGGCCCAGTCATCGTTTAGACCCTCATTCAACATTCTATGAACATCAACCCCTTCATATAGCATTGTTGCATCTTCATCTATGTTTGGTGCCACTTTAGTGATGTTTGGTACCTCTTCATCTCTCATACTACGCAATTGTATCATATCTTCAAAATAATTTATGTTCCAAGGGCTTCCACCATTATGCCCGTGTCTTATCATATGTCTATAAATAAATAAATAAATTCTCACCTTTCCATGAAGAAAATCATTACATGGACATGGATATCTGTCCATATCATTCTCGTCGGCTATTCTCTTATCATATACATGGTATTCATCTGTTTTCAACCTTCGACTTTGACTCATCTTTGATGTTCTACATTCCAATATTAATTTGATTTGTTAATTAACAAATCACGGGTAATTTATATAGTACAAGGGAGAAAAATTAGCTAAGTTGTTGTTAACAACAACAAAATTGACAAGGAACTAAGCTAGTCTATGAGTTTTCATTTTCTAGTTGTGAAGAGAGGTTGGGAAAAGCAATAATTGCTTAGAGAAGAAAATAGGAAACGAGAAATGTGTCATAGAAGGAGGAGTTTATGAGCCTTGGCAGATATGAATCCTCTGCAATTTGGCAGTCTTGTGGAGCATGTAGTTCTTACTGCAAATTCCCACTCTCAGTTTTGGCCAAGTTATTGCAAATTAATGATTTTGGGGGCACATGAAGGATCTTAAAAGAATTTTTTTTCATGAATTTTATGTCTTTTATTGTAGATTAATTATTTTTGGGGCACTTTAAGGAGCTTGAAAGAATTTTTTTCTAAAACTATCATGCACTGAAACTATCAGAATTACATTTTTTTTCTAAAAATACCAGAGTTCCATTTTTATGATATTGAAGAATGATAGAAAGTGACCACACTTGTGATTATAGTTTAGATCTACTAGCTTCAACAAAATAACATAGGCATCAGATATATCACTTACCAAGGTTTTCCAACCAACACAGATAGGGTCTTCGAAGCAACATAGATATAAAATATGGTGCCTCTAGTTATTATTCCTCCTAGTGTATCCATGACTAAGAGTACCCTATGTGTAACCACAAACCCCTTCATGAGTATGGGCATATCTAGTTGGAGATGTCCTTGTTTCTGCAAGTAGTAATGATCATGCAGAAGAATAAATACACGGGAGGATATATCTTGGACTGGAAGCATGAAACTTGTTCTACATGAGGTTTTTGTTGACCTACCAATTATAATTGAAGAGAAACAAGAGGAAGATTGGTTAGAGGAAAACTCTTCACCTACTAGCAGAATGAAACTCTTATCTATGTAATCTTTAAATAATGACTCAGTGATTGAAAACAATAGACCCCTTTCTTTTGACAAATATTTTGAACAAACTAAGCATATGAATCTTGATCAATCATCTTGTGCTTAGAGTTTTGATTTATGTAATAACAAGAGTATGTTTATTGGATGTACTGTCATGGAACATATTACAATACTTGAGAAAGAAATCGATTCATATGCTAAGGAAATTTTTTATTACCCAAACTCTGAATTTTTTTATACATTGTACCCTAATTTATTTGCTTACCTTGACTCATAAAAAGTTAATTATGAATTCCATGTATTTGAAAATGTTGGTTTAGAAGCATAGGAAATTCTTAGTGGCATAGTCAACCAAGAGATTAGGAGTTGAAATAGGAGTTGAAGGAGATGGAGGATTAGTCCTAAACTAACCCATCATCAATTAGGAGTTTGAGGAGTTGAATTAGTCAATATACCAACCAGATCCATTCTTTAGGGAGGGGATAGAGACATTTAGGTAAGGGCTTGAGAGAGCCTTTCACAATTAACCAGAAGCCTTCCATTCACCTTTCAACATAATCATTTCACCTTTAGACTTTCAACTTAATCCATTCACCTTTAACCTTTAGCCCCTCACCTCTCACAAAACAACACCTCACCTCACCTAAGAAATGGAAATCAGAACCACCGGACTTACCCTCACAAGCACCGAATCACCCACCCCATGAAAACAAGATGGTCAATTTCTAACGAGGTGCATAGTGATGATATTTTTCAATTGATAGGTGTGGAATATTATCTTGATTTACAAAACTAGGAAAAAATTGCCATTTAAATTATGTCAACAACATTTTCTCTACGAGGTTCCTTAAAATGCTTATTGAAAGGAATTTTTTTCACCTTAACCATATCAGAAAACCTATGATATTTCCTTCCCACTTCATTCTTAACACTCCAAATGGTATTTGATATTTTTGTCATCTTTTCATAGTTGTGAAAAAAATTAGTTGTTTTCATCTCTCCGTGCTACCCAAGCTGCTTTAGTTTTTTGCCTCCATTTTGATTCTTCCTAGTCAAGAAACTCTTTTTTTCATGGCTCCAAAATATTTAAGCTACTTATCTCTTCTTCATTGAAAATTCCATTCATATTAGGTTTGAAAATGTTAGAAATTTCTTCTTCCAGTATCCATGTCTACTCTTATGGATCCTTGAGTTTGTATTTGGCCCACTCAACAAATTTTATTTTTACAATTTTAAAATTGTGACTAAATTAAAATGGAACAGATTCCTCCAACCGATCATCCATATGTTTCCATTCACTATCACACAAATCCCTAAATTCAATATCCTTAGACCAACGAGAGTTGAATTTAGAAGGGCTTGGGGGATTTTCATTCTGCCTCCCCCATTAAGAGAAATATGGGAACATGAACATAAATATGCAACAATCCCCTTCGAACTAATATTCATCAAAATAAAATACTACGATGTGAATCATTTAAAATTTATATCAACTTAGTAAACCAAATGAAATTTTTTACCATCCTTACATGCATAAAAGGGTTGTTGTGATATGCAAGCTTGTTTTAATTTTTTTCATTCATAAGACTTTTGGGTAGCTATGGAATCTATGTACTACAAGTTAGCTTAATCACTAAGCTATATTAGTACTTAATATTAACTTATAAATTCATCTTAGGATACATTATATTTAGAAAACAATTATAAACTAAAACCTCAGTATTGAATTGGGCTTGTCAATTATTTTATGTAGAATAGGAAATATTTGTTGTATGTGGCATGAAATATTGGAATTGGAAACCATATTAGATCTCATGTCGATTAAAATCGGAACAATAATATGCAGCGAGAAATTGTTGAGGCCATAAATTCAAGGTTCATTACAGAGGCAAAAAGTGGGAGTGCGAAAGAAACTCCCCAATCGATATTGAAAGAAGAGAGAAATAACTAAGTGTCTATCAAAAAATTCAATGTTTAACTAAGAGAAGATATAAATAATGTGAAATTATAAGAAACATGATATAAATTTAAGAGTCTCAACACTGAATAAAAGAGAGGATGTCAAGGCTTTCTAGTGCTCATGTTGGCTACTAAGGGTGAGGCCTTCAAAGGCATACATAGTCCTATGGAAGACATGGAATTGACTGATCATCCCTCCCTCAAATATTAACTTATTCCTTACTCTCCATATAAATATACATGCAATGTAGGCACAACAAGTGGGAGTGAAAAAGAAACAACCCAATCAATATTGAAAGAAGAGAGAGAAATAACTAAGTGTCTATCAAAAAATTGAATGTTTAACTAAGAGAAGATATAAATAAGGTGCAAGTACAAGAAATATGTTATAAATTTAAGAGTCTCAACATTGAACATAAGACAGGATGTCAATAATTTCTAGTGCTCACGTTGGCTACTAATGGTGAGGCCTTCAAAGGCATACATAATGGTGAAAGGCTCTCTCAAGGGTAGGGGCTTGAGATATCCTTTCACCATTAACCAGAAGCCTTCCATTCACCTTTCAATAGAATCATTTCACCTTTAGACTTTCAACTTAATCCATTTTCCTTTAGCCTTTATCCCCTCACCTCTCACAAAAAAACACCTCACCTCACTTAAGAACTAAAAATCCAAACCACCAGAATTACCCTCACAAGCACCGAATCACCCACCCCACGAAAACAAGTTGGTCAATTTCTAACGAGGTGCATAGTGATGGTATTTTTCAATTGACAGATGTGGAAGATATAGTAACACCAGATGTGTCAAACCAAATTCATCATCCACGTAAATATCTAGGCTTTTCAAATGTAAATATCCAAAAAGGAATAGACTCTAATACAAAAATATAAAATACAAATAGACATGTAGGGTTTGCAAACATAAATCTATTTACCTATGACTTCGATGCAAAAGGTCCATGCAAATTAGAATTCTTACTTCTCCTTTTGAGAGGTCTCCATGTCCTCTCCACGACATTTTTAACCACCATGTAGGCTGATTATATACCTATACAATCTCCAATGGTCGAATTAACTAAAACCCCTCTCCTCTGGTCGACTCTAAGATCCAATGGTCCAATTAACTAAAACCCCTCTCATATAGTCAGCTCCTGCTCCAATTCAGACCTCACCGACTCCATTACTACTCATGGGATCCAATATTGGTCAAGTTGGAAACCGCAATTACACTTCCCTATACCCCGTCGAATATTTAACACTGCACCCACTCCCTCTGCGTAATATTGGTCAAGCCAGAAACCCCAAATACACCTCTCTCTGCCTTGTCAAATACTTACCACTACATCCATGGACTAGTTTTATATTACTTGAAACCCCAATACAACCTCCAATGCTTGAATTCACTAAAACCCCTCTCCTCTTGTTGGCTCCAAGCTCCAATGGTCTAATTAACTAAAACCCCTCTCCCCTGGTCAGCTCCAGCTCAAATTCAAACCTCACCGACTCCAATACTTCTCATGGGATCCAATATTGGTCAGGCTGGAAACCCCAATTACACTTCCCTCTGCCCCATCGAATATTTAACATTGCACCCACTCCCTCTGTGCAATATTGGTCAGGTCGAAAACCCCAAATACGCCTCCCTCTGCTATGTCGAATACTTACCATTGCACCCACTCCCTCTACACCCATGGACTAGTTGTATATTACCTCAAACCCCAAACACACCTCCCTCTGCCCCGTTGAATATTTACCATTGCAACTATGCCCTCTGTGCCCGTGGACTAGTTGTATAATTACATGAAGTGCATCATATTCTCCCACCTTCTCTACGCCCTCGTCAAATTATGAAGAGCAACATATTCTCTCACCTTCTGCACCCTCATCAATTCTCTATGCCCTTGTCAAGTTATGAATGTGATCAATACCGTATTCTCCCACCACTTCAAAGAGTAGTAATACATTAATTGTCAACAAAATTTGTCATCTGTCGTGAAAGTATGCCATGAAATGAGTGAAATGATAGTAGGAATTATTATAAAAACAATATTATAATATTATAATATTACATAATATTATAATATTACGAAATATGATATATTTTTCATAACCATTGACTAATATATTTTAAATCATCCACATAGCTATAGTGTATATTAAGTTTTCAAATTATATTGTGTGACTAATATTTATTTAGTTGTGTTTACCCGACAATCAAATTAGTCATTTATTTAGTCGTTGTTATTTGTGTGACTAATTATTTAGATTTTCTTTTTTTCCCGAGAATCAAATTAGTCATCTATTTAGTCATTTGTAACTGTGTTGAAAAAAAAATAGTAGAATTTAGTCATTTTTTCATGTCGTGACTAAACATTTTAGTCATGTAGTCATTTATTTTCCAAATTCTACTAGTGGAATTCACGACTAATTCCCACAAAGTGGTCGATAATGGTTGTGATCCATCGTACTGGTGATGTGCCTTTTAGAATCTGGAATCATAATTGATTATGTATCTAGGTCATGTGTGATATGGATGAATTGGATTGCTTGACCTTTTAGCATGGTGTATCGCCATGTAGCTCATGTCGTTCCTGTGTGAGTTCCCTATCAGAGGTAGTACTTTGTACATGGTTAATAACTTCACCCATGAATGGAAATATTGGAAATATGCAAACTTGTCAATTTTCCCAATCCACCTATGTGACGAAAACATGTCCTACATTTCTGAAAAGTTCAATTATGTCGACTATGTACCTACCTACCTACTCCGTACCCTACCCTATGCCTAAGCTACACTATTTCTTGTCTTGATTATTGTTGTTAAATGGTGTTTAACCCTTGTGGGCCATAATATGCCTTTAAATTATTTCCATTGACAACTCCCTTTAGAGGTTGTCCTTGCAATGTGGTTAACTTGGTTGTGTTGACTTCAATGATGTTAACTTGCCAAGGTGTTTGAAATTTTTTCTATCATATAATAGAACCAAAGACCCCGAATAAAACATTTTGTGGTGGATGTTGCAATTGTGCCATGCTTTATTTATTTGCTTCTTGACCACTTGGTTGAACCCTGCTACAAGATGATGTTCTTCCAATTCCATAAGTTCATATAATCTATATTGAAGTGACTACTCATATAAAATTTGCATGGCTATGGCAATGCACAAGATGGGAACAATAAATTCTAGTGGCATGATGACCTCCTTTCCATAGACCAATCTGAATGGAGTACGCTTCATCAACCATTTATAGGTTGTTCCATATTCCCATAATACTGTTCAAATACGTTGATTCTATTCGTCATGCTCCACATGACAAACATTAGTTAAGGCATGTTCTAAAATATTATTGAAATCTTCAATCGTACCATTAGCTTGCAGATTATAGGGGGTTATGTTCTAATTATGGATCATGAAATCCTGGGTTAGATCATGGATATTCTTGTTCAAGAAGTTTTCACCTTGATCACTCATTAACACTTTCAGGCACCCAAACCTAGTAATCACATTCTTAAAGATGAACCACATATCCATTTCTACAGTATGATCCTTGACCGACACTGCTTCAGACCATTTGGTCAAATATCAGTGGTTGTGATGGTGTAGTGCACACCCATTCGACATGTGGGGGGACGATGGGTCCCAATAAGTTGATGTCCCACCTATAAAATGGATCCAATGTGGCAATGGGAAACAAAGGAATTTTATCTTTGCGACAAGGTTTTTCGATGCATTGGCAGATGTCACAACATTTACAATATTCCTTGGCATATGTAAATAGTGATGAACACCATAAACCTACTTGCAAGACCTTATGCACCATTTATTTATTTTCATTATGACCTCTTGCAATTCCCTTATGTGCTTCATACAAAATCATGTCATATTCATGCTTTAAGACACACCTGCGTAGAATTCCATTGTCCCATAGATTGTACAATTGTCCAACAACTAAATGATAGTTATCACTACAGGTCACCCATTGGTGGTGCTAGGCCTATGTATACTTAGTTGGTTCTCGTCTAGAGGTGATAAATTCATCGATATTGGCAGTTGATCAGGAACTACCTCTACTAAAAAGAGTTTCACATTTGGGAGTTCATCGTCTAGGCTCCGACCCGCTTCTCCAAAATTGATTCTCGATAAATGGTCCAGTCCTAATTGATACCAGTTTGAAAACCACCTCAAAATCAAAATATTGAAAGAGAAAAT